>QLTV01000777.1:41783-71122 GCA_003457575.1 Thermophis baileyi | reverse complement strand
CTCCCAGAATTCTCCAGCCAGCATAGCTGGCTGGAGAATTCTGGGAGTTGAAGTCCACAAGTCTTAAAGTTGCCAAGTTTGGGGACCCCTGCACTATATGTATACATGTATATATGTATACATGCACACCAGTTCAGGCTAGTGCCCCTTCTCATTTTTATGATCCCTGGATTTCTGTTCCTCAAGAACGGAGACCTAAGTTTGAATGTGTGTGTATACCGGATGTTTATTAATAGGCAAAAAACAAAACAAAAAAACTTATCAGAACCAGAGCAGGAGGGCACATGTTTTAACTTGTGTTATCGCATGCTTCTGTTTGCTTGAGATACAGCCTAAGAGGTTGAGGCTGGCTTGATCTGCTACTCCGGGTTTGTTTACTCAGAAGTAAAGCCAGCGTGCCGGGCGGCTTTTGGCCAGATCTGCCGGCACAGAGCTGGCATTTTTAGATCGTATCTGCAAAGCTGGTTTCCAATCTGGAAAGGAGGGTAGGCAGAGAGGAAACGCCATAAAAAGGACCAGATCTGAAAGGTAATTTGGGTATCCAGCCTGTCATTTCATTAGCAGACTTTAGAACGGATAGCTTTACATCTCTATTTCCATTTGATGCCTCTATCAATGAAAGTCTTCCACAATCCTTATTATGTTCACTTGTAATAATCAGGTGCGATAATCTGTCATTTAAACCTACAAAGAGTCGGGCAGCCTAGTCAGGCCATTCCTTCATTTCCTGTCCTTGTGGAGCTTTTATCTGTTTTATTTTCATTTTTTGCTTATCCTCATTTTTCCGGGGGGTTGGGGGGGGAAAGGAAATTGGATTTTGTAAGGGAGAGATGTAGGTTAGGGTTGACTTGTAAACGCCAGAAAACGTCTTGGCAGGCTCCCAGGAAAGATTTGACGGGAATGTAAGCATTGCCTCCTGACCTTGTCTCTTGTCTTCTAGACCGTGTCTAGTCTCCTGTCCTTGTTTTTAGCAAAAAAAGAAAAAAAAGGGGGGGGGAGGGGGAAACCTCACGTTTTTAGGATTTTTAATTTTTAGTTGAACGCTTTAATTTTAATCTGGATTGGTTTCTGCATTATCTGAGATGGCTGGAGTTTATGTCTAAACAGATTCCCAGAGCTAATATTTGGAAGTTTCCCGACTTACATTTCTTGCACTTAGCTCATTTGTACCCACTTGGCAAACAGCAAGAACAATTCAGTCAAGAAATGAGGATCTCAGGGCATTGTCTGACCCAGAGATCTTAGCTTGTTGGGGAGCAACAAACCAGGAGATTCTAGTTTGATTTAGATACCAGCCCTGAGCTTTTGAGTAAATTGGGGTTTCCTAATATATAGACGTAACCTTTGTATACATGTAGTCCTTGACGTATGACCGCAGTTGAGCCCCACATTTCTGTGGATAAGCAAGGCAGTTGTTAAATGAGTTCTGTCCCATTTTTCGATCTTTTTTGCCATGGTTGTTAAGCGAATCACTATAGCTGTTAAGTGAATCGTGCAATCATTAAGTGAATCTGGCTTCCCCTATTAACCCCTTGTCAGAAGCGCCCAAGGATGGTTGCAAATGAGAATTCCCACGACTCCGGGATGCTGCAGCCATCGTAAATACACGCCAGTGCCAAGAACCTGAACTTTGATGCCGTCACTCACTACGGGGGTGCTGCAATGGTCATAAGTGTGAGAACTGGTCATAAGTCGCTTTTTTTCAGTGCCATTGTAACTTTGAACTGCCGAGGATTACCTGTATTGACCAAGATTAGGAGAATAAGTTAGAAGCATTTTGCTTTCATTTTGCTGCTTAAATGTTGTTTTAGGATGAAGTTTATTCACAATCAGTTGATGCAGTTTAATTACAGAATACTCTTTTGTCCTTTCAGCTTTCACTGTGAAATACCTGACAATCGTGAATCGCATCTGAAATTTATCAAAGGCGTTTTTTGTTAATCGGTAAGTTTACAGATCCTTAATGCCCAGCAGAGTTTGCCTTTTGCAGAATTGCGTTGTTGTTGTTTTTAAAATCCTGCTAATTATTTTGCATCATTTTATAGCCAGTCGCTTATCTTGTTTAACTTTCTAGGTATTTATTTATTTTTAATTGTTTGATTCTGCCTGTAGACTAGTGGAAGTGTGCTGAAAGGGCACAATATTTTTTTTAATTAGTTTCTTTAACCTTTCAAATATTTGTGCTGAATTGCTCAATGGTATATATAGCAATAGCAATAGCAATAGCACTTAAACTTACCGTATTTTTCGGACTATAAGACGCATCGATGTATAAGACGCACCAAGATTTCGAAGAGTTAAGTAAGAAAAAAAAAGTTTTTGCCCTCCCCCAGCCCCCCAGGAGCACTCTGCAGACCTCCCAAACCCTCTGCGCACCCCTTTTTTGCATGGGGCGGGGCTTTGGGAGGGCAAAAATGGCTGAATTCAGTGTATAAGACGCACCAACATTTCCACCCTCTTTTAGGGGGGGAAAAAGTACGTCTTAGACACCAAAAAATACGGTATATACCGCTCCACGATGCTTTCCAGAGTCAGCATCTTGCCCCCAACAATCTGTGCCCTAATTTTAGATTTCAAAAGGGTATCTCCTTCTCCTTCTTCTTCTTTTCTTCCAGCACTTATTTATCCACAAATTGTGTGTTTTTATATGATCAGGAAAGCCGCAGTCTGGACCAGTGATTAATTTTTCCCTTTTGCTCTTTAACCAAACCAGTTTTGTGTGGAGCCTTCATTTCATTAAGTCCCTAATTAGGAAAGATCCATATAGACTATGCATATAAATCTCGCTCTCCTTCCATCCTGTGTCTTAGTCAGCACCGACCTGAAGTTCTCCCTTGCCTTGAATTTTTTATCCCGCCTTTATTATTTTTATACTCCTTCCTCCTCCTGTTTTCCCCACAAGAACAACCCTGTGAGGTGAGCTGGGATGAGAGGGAGGGAATGGCCCGAAGTCACCCATTGGCTTTCATGCCTAAGGCGGGACTAGAACTCACAGTCTCCTGGTGCTTGGCCCGAAGTCACCCAGCCGGCTTTCATGCCTAAGGCGGGACTAGAACAGACAGTCTCCTGGTGATTGGCCCAAAGTCACCCAGCCGGCTTTCATGCCTAAGGCGGGACTAGAACTCACAGTCTCCTGGTGATTGGCCCAAAGTCACCCAGCCGGCTTTCATGCCTATAAATGGCATCAGTTAGCCAGGACAGTCCAACCTGCTGATAGTTGTGGTCATTATATTTGTGATGCAACTTAGAATGTCACTGGGGAAGATTGGCTTTGCACTTCTGTCATTCTCTTCCTTGTCCTAGCCAGAACCATAGCAGAAATGGCTGTAATAGATACTTGACCTTCCCTGGTTTCTAAGATCCTAAGATTTCCTTGCATTTGGGACTCCATCTATATCATGCTGAATGTACAGATCAGAATACCTTCTCTAGGTCTGGTTTACTGAATGCTCACCTTCTCAAAAGGTGGTTCACGTATCATACAAAGCCACGTTTTGTTTAATAAACTGCAGTTGGATAAGTTAACATAACCTACAAAAACGTGATTTGCAGATGGTTGTGGCAGATCCACATGAAGCACTAAGCCAAAATCCAACAAGCTACTTTTACAGTTTACCATCTTCAGGAAATCAGACCAGAAACTTCAAAAAAAAAAAAAAAAAAAAAAAAAAAAAAAAAAAAAAAAAAAAAAGGAATGTTATTGGAATTAATCCGTTCACTGGAATATTAAGGAGACTTCTTAAGCCCGAAATATATAACTGATGACCAACCTGTAAAATGATTGGTTCAGGGTTGAGGGTTTGCTTTCCGACGCCATATTGAACAACAGTATCCATGATTCCCAGTTGCGGCTTTGCTGACTTGTAGTTAAGATTGAGCAGCACTAGAGGACACTGGCTCTCCACACCCACCTTAGAATTGTGGTATCAGCAACATTAAAATTGAATTGAACATTACGGTAGTTGGATTTAATTAGGAAATGAATTGGCCAGAATGCAAGGAGCTGTTTTAGGTGTGCCCAGCAAATGAAATGCATTTTTTTTTTTTACTTTTAGCCTTTGAACAACAGACTCCTAAATTGTATGGCATTTGAACACCAGAAAGATTTAAAAGGGAATTAATTTGTAGCAGAGGAAACAGTTGAGAAACAAGTCAGATTTGTGGTTGATTATATTATCATCATTAAAGGTATTATGCAAGTCATTTTTTTCAGAACAGGTTCATTGAGTCAGATTCAAATTTGACCCTAGTGTCTTTTACAATTTTGACATTTTTACGTAGATTATATGTTAATTTTAAGAATGTCTTACACCTTTTGTTATACATAGCCACTTCGGTAAGAGTTTTGAGTTGAAATGTAGTCTGTAAATATTTTAAGCAATTAGTAATGCCTCTTCCTAAATTTTATCACTAGAATTCTACATTTGTCCTTTTGGTCTGTGGGGCGATTCTAATATTTCCAATATTGTAATATTTATTTGCAAATAATAAATGTCCTGCTCTCAGCATCCACTTTCTAATTTTGTCTTCCAGATCTTTCCATGATATATAGCGCTGCAGAACTGGAAAGCAAGGGTGAGGACCTTGCCTTGCAGCTAGGCTCTGTCATGGTACGTGCACAGATCCTTCGGGGTTGAGCAAAAGAAAAGAGAGCTGAAGCATAGGAATGCTAAACATAGCAACCCTTAGGTGTTTACAGCACTCTTACAAAGTTTGATTGTGATAAACCACTGTTTCTCAACCTTGGTAACTTGAAGCTGGGTCGACTGCAACTCCCAGAATTCCCCAGCCAGCTTTGCTGGCTAGGGAATTCTGGGAGTTGAAGTCTACCCAGTTTCAAATTGCTAAACTTGAGAAACTATGCCAAAGGATTATAACTCCTTCAGAAGATCGTTTCGATACTAGCAAAGATCAGTTAGCTTCACTCAGTTCTGTTGACATCATATAGAAATTCAGGTTCTAATGAAAGAAGCGAGTTGGGTATCTAAGTTAATCATTGCTATCTCTGGAAGCCTCATCCAGGTGAAACTGCCTCACTTCTCTTTTTGTTTTACCTGGACAGACAAAAAGACCGTTCTATGTGCTTTTGAACCCTTGTTTCCAATGCACACAGGGGGGGGGGGGAAACAGGTGTTCAGTACAACGAGAGATGCTTCCAGAATTTCTGGTAGAAAAATAAATTACATCATTAGCGCAACTAAAGCAGTGGAGTTGACTGGGTTCACATATTACACTAAGTTGTGGTTTAACCATTGCTTGTTGAGGAAACCGCCACTAGCTGGGTATCTCATGCTAAGGCTTAACCTGTGAACGAGTGTAGAAGGTTTTAGAGCAGGTGTTCCAACCTAGGCAACTTTAAGACTTCCCAGAATTCCCCAGCCAGCCTTTCTCCATCCCTGGAGGTTTTTAGGAAGAGATTGGACAACCATTTGTCCGGAATGGTATAGGGCCGTGATGGCGAACCTATGGCACACGTGCCACAGCTGGCACGCAGAACCCTCTGCGGGCATGTGAGCCGACACCCAGCTCAGCTCCACCGCGCATGCGTGCGCACCTCCCGCCAGCCAGCTGATTTTCGGGATGCAGGGGGGGGGCGGGGCGCATGCAGAAGACGTGTATGCATGCATAGGGGGTCACACGTGCATGCGTGGGGGGTCACGCGGGCAGGGGCGAGCATGGGTGTGTGTGGTGCGCCCCCCTGCGGCCCATTTTTGGGCCCAGGAGGCTGCAGGGAGGCCTGCTAGGCCCAAAACGGGGGCGGTGGGTCTCACGCGCATGCATGGCGGGGCCGGGGGGAGTGTAGGTGGGTTGTGCGTGCATGCGCAGGGGGGGCGCATTGCATTATGGGTGCCGGCACAGGCGGGCGCTGTTGCGCACGTGCACTTTCGGCACACGACGAGAAAAAGGTTAGCCATCACTGGTGTAGGGTCTCCTGCTTGAGCAGAAGATTGGACTAGAAGACCTCCGAAGTCCCTCCTAACCTTAATATTTTACGTTCTGTGCTCTAAAAGGTTTGTTAGAGGAAGAGAGTTTCAGAATGTGGTGACTAAGAATGAATCTTTTGTGATTATTCAGTTAGTAGGAAAATGTGACTAGCACATACGAGTGTATTGACATGCACAGAATCGCCGGCTTCACTTCTAAACTTAATCATTCTCAGGATGAAGAGACTCATCATAGCCTTGAATGCATCCAAGCTAATCAGATCTTCCCCAGGAAGCAGCTGATCCGGGAGGATGAAAATCTCCAGGTCATCACTTGATTCTCCTTTGATCTTGCCGTGGGATCCGGGGCTGTGTGGGGTTTAGTCTAGATCAGACAGCAGAACTTTGAGGTGCCTGATTTGGTTTCAACCTAGAAGATCAACGTTTTGGGTTGAAGCAGTGAGCTTGGTTGCAAAAATTCTAGGGATAGACAATCCTTGACTTAGCACTGGTCCCTTAGCGGCCATTCAAGGCTACGCCTGAAAAACAGAGGACTTACAACTGGGATTCGAAGGTCCAATGGTCAGGTCCTCCCACCATCAGGTGACTGAACTTCACGAATGAAGGCGAAGATACGTGTCCCAGGATAATGTTGCAGGATCCAATCTGGGTGGGGCACCGAGACCAAAGGTTTTGTCTTCCAAGCTTGCAAGAATACAAGCGAGCGTTCAGACGAGGAGACCCGAACTCATTGATAGCTTCACATTGCAATGAACAAGGCGCACATTTAATTTCGCAGCTTACTAAGATTGTTGGCCGAGCAGGGACAAAAACAGCCAGGGAAATGATCGAAGCCTGGGAAACAGATCCCTTGTCAGTTAACAGGAGTGCTGAATTACCGACAGCTTATCAAATACTTCGGAGCCGAGGGCTTGGCGGCACAAGGAAACGACAGCCAATCGCCAGCCCTGAACACACCAAGCAGCCAATAGGAAGGCTCCACATGAACATGACTCACAGAACAGCCCAAAGCGCCTATTCCAGTAGAGAGAGATTCCCTGAAGATGGGCTCCAGCATGAGTCCGAAAGCTCAGAAGAGTGAATCTCTCGTCCCGGTGACCGACCCAAATTCGATCTCGCACCATTATCCTGGGACACACATATTTGCCTTCATTCACCAAGCGTGCGTTCTTTCAAGGGGCGTGCATTTCCAAAGTAGACATCCTTGAGATGACGCCTTCCACCTGGTAAAGGAAATGAATCTTTCCGCTGTCTCTGCAGGTCCCATTTCTTGAACTTCACGGGGAGAGCACGGAGTATGTCGGCCGAGCGGATGATGCCGTCATTGCCCTGTCCAACTACAGGCTTCACATCAAATTTAAGGAATCCGTGGTGAACGTAAGTTGTCACTTCTGAACCGGAAACCGTGGTGGTGAGGGAAGCGGGAGCTTCCCCGGTGGGGCTTCAGTTCGAAACTGAAAATATCTGAAAAGCCAGCGTGGCGTAATATTTCGGGCAACATCTCTCATTGGTGGCATTTCAATTCCTTGCCCGTCAACCCTCGTGCCGCCTGGTTGTGGGCGCCAGTGCAGAGAGGCGTGTGGAATTTTAAAGCGATCTCACAGGTTCTTGTTCAAAACGGCTGATTGGCAGCAAGGAGAGCATCACTGTCGTACTTTATTATTTTAATCCTCGTGCGTATTCTGCTGCGGAAACTTGAGAGTTTCCTGGCAGGCTGGCAAGTTAGAACACCTCTTGTCCTCGCAGCTGCGCAGCCGTGAGAGTTCATGCTTCTGTCTCTCCCATCACGAAGCTCCGAGTCACCTCGAAGCAAAGACAGGGAGAAGAAATATAGTAGAATTAGAATTTATCCTGATCGTTAACTCAACCCAGGCCTCAGTGCTAACCAATCTCCAACTTTGTTATTGGAGCTGTTGGAATATTGTAAGCAGGCTGTGAAGGTCTGCCGTGCAATGCTCAAAATCTCAGGAAGGGTACAAAACCTGGAGAATCTTCCTTTATAGCAATAGCACTTAAGACTTATATACCGCTTCATGGTGCTTTACAACCCTCTCTAAGTGTTTTACAGAGTCAGCATCTTGCCCCCCAACAATCTGGGTCTTCATTTTACCCACCTCGGAAGGAGGGAAGGCTGAGTCAACCTTGAGCCGGTCAGGATCCTACTCTGAGCCCTCCTCTTCCCTCCCCACCTGCAGCACCCCAGCTGACCTGTCGTTTCTGGGTTGCTTGATCTGCTCCCAAAGAATGTCCTAAACAGCATCAATATCCTTAATCAATATCAGAATGCAAATTCTGTGGATGTGAGACTCTGAAGCCTTTTAGGAAATAAAACTGCTGGAGATTGGTTCTTTGTAGCAGGTCTGACAGCCATTTTTATTAACCTGTTTCAAATTAGACTTTCTTTTTTAAAAAAAGGAGACATTTCAAGCAAGGCAGGGGTCCTGGCAGATGCCAGACAGATCTTGGTAGGGATTTTGGTAGTCTCAGCTGCCATACTTGGAGCCTTTGATCTGCTGAAACAAAACAATCGCATTCATTCGTTTTAGATTTTTATTTTAGATTTTTTTAATTCTGCTTTTTATTATTTTTTATAAATAAGGTGGAGAAAATACCTCAAACTTCTTCTACCTCCTACTTATATCTACAACAATAACTCTATGAGATGGGCTGGGCTGAAAGAGAAGTCACCCACCTGACTTTCATGCCTAAGGCAGGACTAGAACTCCCAGTCTCCTGGTTCCTTAACCACTACACCAAACTGGCTCTGGTTTATATCTTAGTATTAAGCCAGGTTTTGGCAATTTTTTTTTCCTAGACCCCACCTTCCACGGCCTGCCTTCACATGATCAGCCATAACCCAAACTTAGCTGTAATCTCCCCCCCCCACACACACTTTTTTTCTTTTTACAGGGCCCTTGTGCTAATCCATAAAGTAGAATTCTGTAATTAAACAGAAAGATATCCCTGTTCAGACTTGGCTGGATTGGTTCCTCTCTTTCCTTTGCAGCTGCGAGTTCGTTTTCATTTTAGCTGATTCTTGTCTTTGATGTGCAGCGAGTCAGTTGCAAAATTAACCTCCCAAAGAACTCAGAAGAAGAAAAAATGTTGTTTGTTTAGCAATTGACAGCATTTTAAATAAAGAATGCAACTGCAGCTGACATGAAAGTGAGTTATTGCTCGGCTATGCGAGAGCGAGTGCTTGGAATGGGTACCGTCTCAGATCATTATGTAATATTAAATGAATTTATACTCTTAATATTGCATGGGAATTACTGCGATGAGAAACCTCGGGCAACCACAGCAGAAGGCAGCAGCAGTTCAAGAGCTCCAGTTGTGAGCTGGCTTGTGCAACACACCAAATTCCCAACCTCGGTTCACAAACCATATAGTTGCTGTGTGCCTATAACATGGCGAGCCGAAAGCAAGCCATAAAATGGCGTAACGTGGCCTGGTTTGCATAAAATACAAAGATAGTGGCTGGGTTCCCACAACATCTTGGACCCCTCCATTAAACCACCAGAGTTTACACGGTGATGATCATTTTGGCTAGACTAGCTCTTGTGCAAATGCAGCCTATTATTTGCTTGCAAGGGAAAGACTGGGGAGAGCTGTGATAGTTGGTTACAAAGAGCTGCTGTGTGGAAGAGGGGGTGGCACTAATAAAGGAGAATATTTGTAGTTCGGAGTTGAAATGAGGGGTCCTTGGTGCTCTCTGAGCTTGGTGGTTTTCTTGCAAGACATTTCATTACCCAAACTAGATAACATCGTCAGAGCACTGATGGTTTCACCTAGTTTGAGTAATGAAGCGTCTGCAAGAAAACCACCAAGCTCAGAGAGCCCCAAGGACCCCCTCAGAGGTGGTAGCGTTCTCTCTGGCAATTGGGCAAGACAAGGATTTGTGGGTTGAGATTTTGAGAGAGGGGATTCAAATATGAGTCTTGAAATATGTGGCAACAAGGCCCGATCTACAGGGCTGCCTTTCCCTAAGGACACCCCTTCCCCTAAATATTGCTACCTGATGGGGAGCTAGCTAGCCTCTTCCGTAGCAGCCCCTGGCCTATGGAAGACCCTGCCCCCTGAAACCCAGCAGGCCTCCACCTTCCTAGCCTTCCATAGAACTGTGAAGACTGGTGGTTCTCCCCCCATCCCAAGCTCTGGCTTGAGATTAGGTGACTGCACATCGGAAGGTTGGCTTGGCGCCAGGTCTTTGTTGTTTTTAATGTGTCTAGTTTTATAGTTTTGATATGGCTTTTATGCTCTTTTAACTTTTGATTGAGAGCCTCCCAGAGCTGGTTATTAAGATGCCGTTGAAGAAACCACAACTCCTGGAAAGTCTCCTGCTTGAGCAGGGGTTGGACTAGAAGACCTCCAAAGTCCTTTCCAACTCTGTTATTCTGTAGTCTGTAAATCAGATAGTGTTGGGAAGTGGCTGGGGCGGATTCCTCAATGGGGTAAAAGAGGGAGGGAAGGAAAAACAAACCGACTTGCAATATTCTGTTACTATACTCTATCATAGTATTTCTCAGACTTGGTAATTTTTAAGATGCGTGGACTTCAACTCCCAGAATCCCCCCAGCCACTTTGCTGAGAAACACTGGCCTATCTCAGTAAATATAGTTCTAGCCTTCCTGTGGAGTTGGTTTCTTGATCTGGTCTACCTTACAGGGGTGACTGATGAGGATTCCAAGAAATTTCCTAATAGAAAAAAAAATGGTTATGGAATTAAACCTTAAATCTGCTTAGAGCAGGAAGGAACTCTTCCCTGCTAGAGTTTTTAATTACTAGTAGGTGTTTAAATAGGGCTGGAGATTTCATCTAGGAAGGATTCTTGCACTGAGCAGGGAATCAGTTAAGATGATCTCTCTGGTCCCTTCTGACTCTCGCATTCTGTAATTTTATAATGTTTTGATTCTAAGTAGTGCAGCTGCAATTTTCAGTACTTTGGAGAGCTCTTCTCCCCCTTTTTAGTATTTTTTTTTATTGGTGGAGTTAATTGAACAAGCGAAACCCTTATTAGGCATGATTATCTTGGATAGCTTTTATCTCACAGCTTCATTGAAAACGGATCCCCTGACTCTTTCCTTGTTGCTTAGATAGTGTCTCCAATGCAATGAGCATGAATTTGGGTCAACTCCGGGAGATATTGGAGAACAGGGAAGCCTGGCGTGCTATGGGGTCGCGAAGAGTCGGACATGACTTATCCCCTGAACCACAAAAACAACTCTTTTCTTGTAACGCTGGATGGAATTTCTTGAGTTTTTGCTTCAGAACGTCTTGTCCAGGCAAAAATTAGTAACCCAAAATTCACTTCACCAACCTTGCTTTAGCAGACTGCCATGGGAAAAACAGGTCTACACGTTGTGTTCTTCCGTGGATGCCTCACTTGTCCTTCGTAAGCACAAAAGGTGTGAACTCCATGAAATACACCATCCCATTCTGCTTTAAAAGACACCGCTTCCCTCCAATCAGGACATGAGCTTTAATGGGCCCAGTGTTCAATTTGCGTTTGTTAAGTTGCCTAGCCGATGTAGGTTTATAGCCCATCTTCGGTTTTCGCCTAATTTTGTTCTTTGTTTGCAATTCACTAGAATGTCTGTAGGTTTGCTGCTTATGAGATCTCAGTGAGTAGAACATTGTTGTTTAGCATTTGTACTGCCGCATCTTTGCTTGGAATACAGTGAACATGTGCTGACCGTGGCTTGCGACATGGGAAGGCGTGCATGGATCATGTCAGAGCATGAAGTTGCCTCCTGTATAAATAAATACCTGAATACAAGATTCAGTAGACCAAGTGGCCCAACTCATGGAATGATGGCTTCTCTGAAGTGCTGACACACCCATCTTTTGAGAACAACCATATTCAGCAAGGATACTTTATGCATGCATGGAAATGTAAGAGGCCGCCTCTCTTGGTTGTCCCAATTAGGTTGCTCCCAAAAGTTACGCATTTGAACTGGGTTTGATCCTAAACAAGTCTTGGATAAGTTCACTCCGTTCCAAGGGTTCAGATTTGACGTTGAATTACACCGTAGTCTTTCTTCTCCTATTTGGTTTAATTTTGAATTTTTTAATTCCCTTACTCGTGTATTTTTACCCAAAGTGACTTCCCAGCCACAGTACGCAGCCAGTAGCTTCTAATATCTTTAGGAGATTGTTTATTTAATTACAGGCAATCAACATTCCTAGAGATTATACTCTGTGAAATGCCAGGGGGTAAGCTTGACTAGTTCTGCACGCTCATTCATAACCAGGAAGGTAATTGGTAATGTATGTACCAATCTGACTTTTGGGTGAAGCAACCATATGAAGAGCACAGAAAAGGGCCCAGGAATAGCGAGTCAAAGAAATTAAAGGGGTAAGATAAGACAAAGAAAGGGAAATGGGACGAGATCTAATTTGCACCACTATCATTAACTCTTTTTTCTGTAGCTTTTTGCCAAACCTTCCTGACTTCTGCCATCATACTTTTTTGTTCATTAATCCCACCTCTCAATTTTGGAAGACCTCGTCAGCTTCATCCCGGGGTGACTTTGGGAGGGGTCCCTGGTGCTCTCTGAGCTTAGTTGCTTTCTTGCAGACGTTTTGTTACCTAAACCAGGGGTCCTCAACCTCAGAATTCCTCAGCCAGCCATGGGAGTCGCAGTCCACAAGTCTTAAAAGTTACCAAGTTTGGAGACTCCTGATTTAAGTCAACCTTTCACCCTTGCTACCTTTTTTTTTGAGGGGGGGGGTGTAAGGTAGAGTTTCTCAGTCTTTTGGGGCCACCTTGAGATCTGAAACCTAGAAACCCCTTTGTAGAAAAGTACATTTAAATGCACAAAACAAAAGAGTGAAAATAAAGTTACAATTCCCCCCCCCCCATCCGATTTATGGACCTCCAATTTAGAGGAGCAATCCTAGGATTCTTCTAATTTCTGGGCACAAATGCAATCTTCACACTGATATTAAACGGTCTTCCTAAGCAAACCACATCCTTATTCTCCAGTTACAGCACCTACACCTGCAGCCTATTATTTTCAATTTTCTCACAATCATGCTTTCCTTTTCGCCAGTTTTTCTTGGTCACAGACAATTAATAGCATCCATTTCAATTCCGCTCTTTGACATGTCCCTGTCATTCCCATATAAATTTCTAAAATACTCCCTTTCTGCTCGCTTTTATCCTGGCATACATCTTTTTATTGTTGTTCTTTCTCCTGGAAGTTGTTTCTTTTCCCATTCCCCATTTCCAAAGGGTTTGCATTCCCCCCCACTAAACAGTTGATTCTTTGTTTTATTAAACATTGCATTTTGCTAACAAAATTCAGCAGATCATTATTGGAGGCTGGCACTAATTATTGACCTGCATGGTATGTTTTGATTTGTGGTGATTTTCAGCATGGAGATTGCTCGGGGAATGGGCTATAATGCTTGGCCAAAAGGCAGAATCCGAAGGAGCATGAAATGCCTTTCTTAGGGAGTAAATACGCCATTTTTATGGAGAGTAATGAAGTACATAAAGGAAATTGTTCAGAAGGAAGGAAAGCGGAACAGATGGAAACAAGGAGCAGAGGAAGTGACAACTGAGGGGGCTGTAAGTGTCAAAGAGGAAACAAAGAGTCAGTATTAGGAAGAAGAAGTCAAGAGAAGGCTAGAATATTTAGTTTAGTGAAACATACGAGGCCTTTGACTTCTAGATATAATTCTCTTTTAAAGCCCTTGGTGGCTATCTGTGGGACAGCCTTCTTCCCAAGACATCAAACTGGTCCATAAATTCTAACACAGGTAATCCTCGACTTATAATCGTTTGCTTAGCGACTGTTCAAAGTTACAACGGCCTTGAAAAAGACGATTTGTGACCGTTTTTCAAAGTTACGACGGTTGCAGCCTCTCCATGGTCATGTGATTCAAAATTCAGACGCTTGGCAGCCGGTTCATCCATGATGGTGTAGTCTCTCTCTCTCTCTCCCTCTCTCCTTTCCAAAAATTGGTTATTCCTTCAACCTTGGGGTCAGGATTTCTGTGACTTCTCCTCTATTCGATTACAGGTAGTCCTCGACTCAACGACCGTTCGTTTAATGGTTTGAAGTTATGACAGCTTCGGGGGGGAAAAATGACCGGCTCGAAGTTACGACCATTGCACCACACACACACACACACACACACACACACACACACACACACGTCATGTGATCATGAATTCGGTCGCTTGGCAACCTTGACAGTCACGGTGACCGTCCCCAGCTGGCTTCCAACAAGCAACCTGATTCACTTAACAACCGTGCAGTTCATTTAGTGGCCATGGTGATTCACTTAATGACCGTGGGTAAACATGGTTGTAAAATGGAGTCTGGTCATGTGATGACCCGCTTAATAGCTGCAGCACTTAGTGACTGAAATTCGGGTCCCAATTGTGGTCGTAAGTTGAGGACTATATAATCGGGCCCATTTTGGTTTTTGAATGCTTTGATTCCCAGGCAATGTGCAAAGGCATTGTGTTGTTTGGTTTTTAATTTGATGGATTATAATTAATTAAGGTTACATTAGTTCTACCTAATTTATCTACTTTAGCCCATGCTATGGATGTGGAGAATTTGCCTTCCGCTCAGAATCAGTTAATTGGTGCTCATCCTGAAGCCATAGTGTAACGAAGCCACAGTAAACCTATGTGAGCCTGGACATGCTTTTAAGTCGTTGGGGAAGTCCCATCACATGTCTTTGGAGAAGTCAAGCCAGACTTGAATGTGGGGAAGTTTTGCAAGCACCTTCTCAATTTCTAAAACGCCGCGTCTCTTCCTCATACGAAGTTAGGCTTTGTTAGAGTTCTCAGAGTAATTTTGAAAGTTAGTGAAGCAAGAGCTGTTCAAGAAAGATAGTTGTTGGTTGCGAAGGCACCTTCAACCCTTCTTGGATGAGAATGAAATGTTTTCAAGGGAACCCCCCCCCCCCCCGAAAGTCCAGTTGCCTTTTGGAAAAGCACTTTTGGGACAACTGTGACCTGGATGGTTGAGAATCTCCACAGACATTTGTGCGTCAACTGTCCTCATTCCTTATGGCCACATTCAGAGACAGGTACTAAAATGTTGGGAGTTTGACAGTAGAGTTGAACGCAACACCATTTCATCAAGGTGGATTTTGGATCAAAATGAGAAATGTGTCTACGTGCCATATTATGCATCGCTTTACTTCATGATTTAACCTTGGCTACTTTTACATAATGGGAGGGAAATGCTACATTGCCGGTGTGAGTAATGTTTCATTCCAGGGCTCCAGCTGTCTACTAAATCCTTGTGAGAAAATGGGTGTTAGCCTTTCGGAGTAAACCTATGTCACCTTTTCCATGACAGGTTCCATTGCAGCTCATAGAAAGCGTGGAATGTCGGGATATATTCCAGCTTCACTTGACTTGCAAAGATTGCAAAGTTATCAGGTATGTACGGTCCCTGCACAACACAGTCCGTATTTCATGTTAGTTAATGGAAGCGTGGCCTCCCCTCCCTAAAATAAATATAACTGCCTTCTGAATCGTTATCAATTCCCCTTTAATGGCACAGTTTCCTCCCGACTCTAGACTTCGTGGTATACCAGCAAAATGCTGGCAGAATAATCTCAAAAGTTTTAATTTATCTGTGGATGGCATTGGGATGTCAGAAATAATGGCTCATTATTTATCCATCATTTATTTATTTGTTAAGTTTATCTGCCGCCTATCTTGCCATGGGGCTACTCTAGGCGGCTTACAACAATAAAATGGAAGAAATAAAAAGAGGGTAAACAGAAGAGAAATAAAATAATAGAACAATAAAGCCATGAAAAAGAACACAACAAGAATCCATCCATCATCCTCATCCTCGTTTTAGCCACTGTCTATCCACTGCAGGATAAAGACACAACTGGCTGGGGAATTCTAGGAGTTGGGAGTCCACAAGTCTTAAAAGTTGCCAAGTTTGGAGACCCCTGACCTATCAGAAAATCAGTGTACAGGTCATAATGAACAGCACATTATTATTATTATTATTATTATTATTATTATTATTATTATTATTATTATTATTATTATTATTATTATTATTATTATTTAAATAAGCTCTTTAGGAAGGTTAAGCCTCAATAGATAATTTTCTTCTGGTCTGCTCTGACCTTAGTCTCCCATTTCATCCGTCAGGTGGGATATTTATGAAGGAAAGTCAAAACGTTCCTTGCCTTTAATCGGCTTTTGCATTTATTTATTTTTTGGGCAGGTGCCAGTTCTCTACCTTTGAGCAGTGTCAAGAGTGGCTGAAGCGGCTGAACAACGCCATCCGCCCCCCCTCAAAGATAGAGGACGTTTTCTCTTTTGCTTACCATGCCTGGTGCATGGAGGTGTACGCCAGTGAAAAGGAGCAACATGGGGATTTGTGCCGTCCAGGTACGAGGGGTCTTTTGCTTGCACAGCAACAGGCTGGGAGTAGGACAGGTTTTTTTTGTTTTTTTTTTTACAACAAACATTATCTGGTACACTACAGGCAGTCCTCGAGTTACAACCATTCCTTTAGCGACCAAAGTTACAGCCACGCTAAAAAAAAGTGAATTATGACCGGTCTTCATGCTTACAATCATATCCCAAAGGCTGCATGATCGAAATTCAGGAGCTTGATGGTTGCACTATCTTGGGGTCATGTGATCACCATTTGCTCATGGCTGGCTGGCTGGGGAATTCTGGGAGTTGGAGTCCACAGGTCCAGAGGTCTTAAATAGCACTAGCACTTAGACTTATATACCGCTTCACAGTGCTTTACAGTCCTTTCTGAGCAGTTTACAGAGTCAGCCTATTGCTCCCAACAATCTGGGTCCTCATTTTATGGAAGGATGGAAGGCTGAGTCAACCTTGAGCTGGTCAGGATCGGACAGCCGAACTGCTGGCAATCGGCAGTCAGCAGAATTAGCCTGCAATACAGCATTCTAACCACTGCACCACCAGGGAGAATAGAATAGAATGGAATAGGAATTGGAATTGGAATTATTAGAATTAGAATTCAGAACAGAACAGAATAGACTATAGAACAGAATAGCAATAGCAATAGCCCCCTCTAAGCGATTCACTGAGTTAGCCTCTTGCCCCCAACAATCGGTCCTCATTTTACTGACCTAGGAAGGCTGGAAGGCTGAGTCAACCTTGAGCCGGTCAGGATCGAACTCCTGACAGTCGGCAGAATTAGCCTGCAATACTGCATTCTAACCACTGCACCACCACAGCTCCTAAAGCCCAAGTTGCCAAGATTGGACACTCTTGGTATGAAGGAATGTTTGAAGTACCACATTGGAGTTGATGACTCTTTGAAGATAGGCTTGCGCACGAGATGAGAGTTTTGATCTTGTGGAGCGTCAACCGGCACATGGCTGGATGCAAAGTTAGCATTTGCATTGTGCTTCCTACATGGCACTATCCCGTGCCAGGAATTGTTCGGCTTCCCTTCAGAGACCAGTGGAGCAAATAAGACGTTTGCATGTTTTGTCTTTACAGCAGGGACGTCCAACGTCATCAATTTTAAGACCTGTGGACTTCAACTCTCAGAATTCAGCCTCCAGAATTCTGGGAGTTGAAGTCCACCAGTCTTAAAGTTGTCAGGGTTGGACATCTCTGCTTTACGGAGCATTGTGTTTGCTGTTAGGCAGGATTAATAAGCTTTTCAAAGTTCTGAATAGACTCAGGAGTGAAGACGAGTTCAGGAATGCTCTGCTATTGTTCAGTCATTGGGGAATATCTCACTCTACAAACACACGCATGGTTTCTGTTTGCTTCTCGCTGTTCTTCCGATATCTAGGAGAGCACGTGACGTCGAGATTCAAAAACGAAGTGGAACGGATGGGTTTTGACATGAACAATGCCTGGCGGATCTCCAACATCAACGAGAAGTACAAGTAAGCCCTTTAGATGATCACAGAGGCTTACCCTTCAGAAACCCATCTGCTCTTGTCAAAGCCCAACATTTCTGGGCATTTCAGCTGTACGTGGCCCTGGCTGTGATCGCATGCCAATGCTGCTAATTATTTGAAGCGACATTTTGGGAACAGCTTTAATGTCTCCAAAGGCAGATCGAAGGAACCTGACGTTCCATTGTCTGTGTTCTGTCAAGCTTTTATAAGCTAATCAGTGAAAAGATGGACGCAACTATCACTCTCTTCTTTCTGGTCTCAAAAAGCTGGACTTTTGACACCAGCTACATCATATGAGTCCGCCTTTGGCTTTTAGCCATCATGTGGTTTGTTTTGTTTCAGTACATACGAGAGCCCAACGGTGAGTTATGGCTTAGCCAGTTCTATTCAATAAATTCTAGATAAAAAGCGTACCACAGCGAGAAACAGTAATGATCACTGCTTTTCCCCAAATGGAAGCTGCCTGCCGAGATTGAGGAAGTGAGGCTATAAAGGCTGTGGTATAGGAAAGAAAAGTTTGGGGGTTTTTTTATGGTCATCTATTTATTGAGAGAGAGAAAGAGCCAGTTTGGTCTAGTGGTTAAGACATCAGGCTAGAAACCAGGAGACGGTGAATTCTAGTCTCACCTTAGGCATGAAAGCCGGGGGTGGGGCGCTGTCTGGATAGCTGGGTGACCTTGGGCCATTCATCAGGAGACTCTGAGTTCTAGTCCTGCATGAAAGCCAACTGGGTGACTTTATGCCAGTCGGAGTCAATCCTACCCACCTCACAGGGGTGGTTGTGGGGAAAATAGGAGCAGGTAGATGCATTGGAGTTACTTATAAAAATAATAAAGGTGGGAAATAAAAAAAATTAAATCAGTTTTACAAACTTTGAACCCTTTAGTGCTGCCCTCTGATGCAGGGCAGCAAGTTGTATGCCGTGGGTCATTTACCTAGATGCCTTTTCCCAAAGCTGTTACATTTACCCCTTTTGCTTCTTAATTTCTAATGGTGCAAATTTAGCCTTATTTAAAAAAAGAAAAGAAAAAAAGCACTTGCTAGGTGAACCAGCGAGGTTCACGCCATGCCCTCTCTCTTACAGCTGTTTGCGCATGTAGTGTTTTTATATTTGAAACTCATCGCTGTGACTTAAAGCCTAACTGGAATCAAACTTTATTCTCATTTCGGGAAAAGCAAAAAAAAAAAGCAAAACGTGGCTGAATCGGTTTCCTACAAAGTTCTAAGCTGAACAGTGAAGGATGTGAAGAAGCCTCTCTTGCTTTAGCCAAGAACCAAAACGGGGGTGGGGGGGGGGGAAGAAAGCCGCTTAGTTTTACTGTGTATCTGCTTCTACCTTGTTGCTGTTTCACGTGTGCAGCAGCGTGGAAGGAGAGACAGGATGTGCCTGCTCACACGTGGCTCGTCTCTTCTCTTCCACGCAGGCTCTGCGGTAGCTACCCTCAAGAACTCATCGTTCCTGTCTGGATAACGGACAAAGAGCTGGAAAGCGTGGCCAATTTCCGATCTTGGAAACGCATCCCTGTGGTAGTTTACAGGTCAGGCCTTCCCGGAGGCGTCTTTCTGGCATCTTAGGGCATCGTTTTTTTGCGGGTCGGTTTGCTGAATCCCAGAGCCGGATCTCGGCGAGACTTCTGGGAGATGCCTTTTGCTGTCAAAGGGAACATCCTTTGAGGGTAGAAGGGAGAGGATTGATAGAGGTAGTCCTCGGCTTAACAACCGTTTGTTTAGTGACCGTTCGAAGTTACAACGGCATTGAAAAAAGTGACCGATGGTCGGTTTTTGCGGTTACAACCGTTGCAGCATTCCTTGGACACGGGATCAAAATTTGGCAACTGGTTCAGATTTATGACAGCTGCAGTGTCTAAAGGTCACTGTACATTAGTGTACATTTAAAGTGACAATAAAGTTTTTATTCTATATTCTATTCTGTTCTGTTCTATTCTATTCTATTCCTTTTTTCTATTCTATTCTATTCTATTCTATTCTATTCTATTCTATTCTATTCTATTCTATTCTATTCCATTCCATTCCATTCCATTCCATTCCATTCCATTCCATTCCATTCCTTGTTCTGTTCCATTCCATTCCATTCCATTCCATATTTTCTATTATTCTATTCTATTCTTATTCCATTCCATTCTATTCTGCTTCCTCCTCCTCTTCCTTGTATTCTATTCTGTTCTGTCCTATTCATCTGATCCCCTTTTTTGACCTTCTGACAAGCAAAGTCATTGAGGAAGCCAGATTCACTTAACAACCACAGTAATTAATTTAACAACTGTGGAAAGAAAGGTTGTAAAATGGGGCAAAATTGATTTAAAAACTGTCTTTCTCAGCAATGGAAAATTTGGGCTCAATTGTGGTTGTAAGTCAAGGACTATCTCTATTCCTGTAAAGACGAAAAGAAAAAAGCTTTCGAATAGGCTATTATCCTATTAAAAATAAGGATAGTTTTATAATAAAAGCAGCAATGTGGCACACAGCAAAAGTTAATTTCTACTTCTGTAAGAAGAGTAGCTTTTCCCTTTTCCAAATATGTTGGCATTTTTCAGGCTGTTCAGCTCCGGATTCCTCCTCCAAACCCAGGCCCAGAGAGGCAAGACTAAATGCTGTTTTGTTTTGTAGAAATGGATGATGATCCTCTGCAGATTATTACCTACAGCAGAAGGTCTGCAAGGGGTCATTATAATGTTTCTCGGGTCTCATTTGCCCAGGAGGGGACTGACTTTGGACCTTTACAGGTTACGTAAACTCTGGATGAGTCCCTCGGTTGTTCTCTCGTTTTTGAACAAAAGGCAGGTCCAAACTGCTGACGTTGCTACCCCGCATTAACCCAGCTACTGTCGGCTGACCTCGAGTTCTAGATAGCTCTGGGTTATTTCACACTCGTCTGCAAAAGCTGATTCAGTCTTTAGTTTTTGTTTTTCTTTCTCTTTGCATACTTTTTCAATGTTTTGTGGGTGTGCTGTTCATTGGTAGTTTTTTTTTTTAAAAAAACAAGCAAACTCAGATCCTCCTAAGTATTCAGATATATTTAGATACGACTTCGCAGCATGTTCCTCCACCAGTGTCCACAAAACTTGTTTAAATCCCAGCGGACGTTAGTTCATGCATTTTATCACAATGGTGGCCAATATTAAGAGTTGTTCCACAGGCCATCATGTTTAATGGACAAGCTAAACTGCCTTTGGAATTCTTCAGAGAGCTTCCTAAGGCTCTTAAGTCAGTGGTCCCTAACTTTCTGGCTTTTCCTTCGGCGAGGGAGCGGAGGGTGGATGGTTCCGCATGAGGAGTGGCCAAGCGAGCGCAGAGCTCAATTTGCACGAGCCGCACAGATGCCCACCTGCCACTTGCACAAATGGGGCTGCACACACTCGCTGTCCCGCCACTTCTGCAGCCCAGTTCCGAACAGGCCACGGCCTGGAGGCTGGGGACCCCTGCTCTAAAGTGCTTGTTTGTCCTCTGTGGCAGTTAGTTCCTGTTACGTGCACGTATGACCTGCAGTTAATTCCCGTTACAATGGTGGTGGATTGGTTTTTGTTTCCATGCAGGCACCAGAACAACGGGGCGGTCATTTCTCGCTGCGGGCAGCCTGAGGTCAGCTGGTGGGGCTGGAGAAACGCTGACGACGAACATCTCGTCCAGTCGGTGGCCAAAGCCTGCGCCTCCAATTCCAAGTCGAGCAGCGGTAAACTGGTGAATGGGAACTGCTCGCGAGAGTTCTCCAATGGGGGAGACTTCTCCGACGCAGAGTTTGGTAAGCTTGACTTGGTAACCTCGCTTTGTGTCCAAAAGGTTGGCTGTCTACGCAATGCAAATGGCCAACATCCACTGAGGTCAGTCTTCCCAGGAAGGTCAGACAGGAAGCAGGACCTGAGGAGCTATTTGGCAATAGCAATAGCACTTAGACGTATAGACCACTTCACAGTGCTTTTACAGCCCTCTCTAAGCGGTTTACAGAGTCAGCCTCTTGCCCCCAACAATCTGGCTCCTCATTTTACCCACCTCAGGACGGAAGGCTGAGTCAACCTTGAGCCGGTCAGGATCGAACTGCTAGCAGTCGGCAGAGTTAGCCTGCAGTACTGCCTTCTAACCCCTGCACCACCCTGGCTCTTACTTTCTACTTTATTGTAAAGCTACATGAACAGAATCTTGCAAGTGTGAAGGTACAAATCTCCCACCATCTCTTTTGACAACCAGATAAACTAAAGAAGTTTCTTTCCAAATTGGCCTGCTGCACATCCATCGGGACTGCCGCTCCCCTGGTTGTGCTCACTATGAATTCTGGAAATAGCAGCTCTGAACCTCTGGAGGACTCCAGGTTAACATAAGGCAGTGTCTTGCAACCTTGGCAATTTTAAATTGGGAGGACTTCAACTCCCAGAATTCCCCAGCCAGCCATGAAGTCCACCCATCTTAAAGTAGCTGAGATGGAGAAACGCTGATAAAATGGGTGAGCGTTAGTGAGAAAGAGGCCCGTTTGTGCTAGCTACCTTGTAATTCTCTCTCTGTTTTGCCTGTTCCTTCCCCAGATTCTTCCATTTCCAATGCTTCGGGAGCAGAAAGCTTAGCCATCCAACCTCAGAAGCTTTTGATCTTAGATGCACGCTCCTATACAGCCGCAGTCGCCAACAGAGCCAAAGGAGGGGGCTGTGAATGTCCAGGTAAGATTAAATTCGTCTCTAGGTGCTCATGCATTTATAAACCCCAGGAGGCAGAAAGCGTGTCCGGACTTGGCCTTTAAAAAAAAAAAAAAAAATTTTCCCCCTACACACTCCATATATACATCCATACATATATCATAAATCATATCAAGATATACATAGTTATACATTTCTATCCAATAAACCATAAACCAACATCTTAATTTTGCACCTTTGAAACTTCTATTGCCCATCTGTTTTCCCCCAATATTTCATGACACTCCCCTCCCTCTATCTCCCTCTCTTCCCTCTACCTTCTTTCTCCTTCTCTCCCTCTTTCCTACTTCCCTCCTCCCCTTCTCCCCTCCCTTCTCTACTTCCTCTTCCTCCCTCTTATCCCTTCCCTGAGTAATTCTAATCATAATTCATCTGATGGTTAACAGACAGGTAACACATATCCCTAACTTCATTTAATTATCGGTGCAACTCTTAGACATTTTCCCCCCCTATACCCATATTTATACATGTATTATTTAATTTCTTTTTTCTAGGTATATACTACTATCTTAATGCTGCCTCCTTTACTACCTAATTTTATCACCTGGGTCTACCACCTCTAATTCTCCATTTTCCTCCAATTTGATCGGTGTTATTCTATACATATTCATTTTCTATCCAATCATAAAATTTCACCCATACATTATAATATTCTGAATCTTCCTTGTCTTTGATTTTCATTGTCAATCTATTCATCTCCGCACAATCCAATATTTTCTTAATTACCTCCCCTTCAGAAGGAGCTTTTGTTGCCTTCAAGACTTGGCCTTGATGGCTTCAGAAAGGTAGACCAGGAAGAAGGACAATACTGTAAAAATGTTGAGGATCTTGCCCTGCCTGTCCCCTTCCCCCCCCCCACCCCTTCCTGTTGCAACTGATGCCAGAGAGGGCAGAGCTGGGATCCTCTCCAACTGGCAGCTGCCATGCTGACACCTTAGCCGTTACTTCCCTATTGTTATTTTCTCACAGTGCCGGCGAAGCCAGGAAGGCATCCAAGTTCATTTGCTGGCAATCAGAAAGATTGGATTTCGATCCACTGTTGTTGATGGAGCCCACTGCTCCAGTCCCAGGGCAGGGGATAAATATATGGTCCCTTTACATTGTGTCAGAATGATTCCCTTGTGTTGTCACCATCTCCTTTTGAACTCCCAAGAGGCGGGAGGGGGCTAAGTACGGGCCCCAATTGGTTGCCAGCGTGTTTCCACAGTAAAGCTTGTAATTTGGTTCATCCCGGCCTCTTATCTGAATCGCTTTTGCTTCTCTCTCCACTTTTGAACAGAGTATTATCCCAACTGTGAAGTGGTGTTCATGGGAATGGCTAACATCCACTCTATTCGGAAGAGTTTTCAGTCACTGAGGCTGCTCTGCACGCAGATGCCGGACCCGGGAAAGTAAGTGGCCCCTCTCCCCCACTCCTCCCTTCTTGCCTTAGTACAAGTGTCTCCAATCTTGGCCACTTTAAGATCTGTGGACTTCAACTCCCAGAATTCCCCCACCCACATAGTTGGCAGGGGGATTCTGGGAATTGAAGTCCTCGACATAAGGCCACAATTGAGCTGGAAACCTCCGTTGCTAAGCAGGATAATTGTTAAGTGGGTTTTACCCGATATTATGGCCTTTCTTGCCACAGTTCTTAAGTGAAGCCCCACGGTTGTTAAGTTAGTCATACGGTTGTTAAGTGAATCCAGCTCTCCCCATTGATTTTGCTTGTCAGAGGGTCGCAAAAGGGGATCACGTGACTCCCGGGACACTGAAAACGTCATAACTGTGAGTCAGTTGCCAAGCGTCTGAATTTTGATCACTTGACTCTGAGGATGCTGCAGGGGTCGTAAGCCTGAAAAACGGCCACAAGTCCCTTATTTCAGTGTCGTCGTAACTTGGAACGGTCACTAAACAAACTTGCAAGTCGAGGACTACCTATAAATGTTTTCACCCCTCTCGCTTCTTTAACCCAGACTCCACTGCCCCCCCCCGCACTAATCCAAGCCGAGCAGCGACCCTCATTCAAGGAAGGCCCCCTCTCTGTGCTTTAACAGCCCATCAAAGTCAGGTTGTCCTCTTGTCTGCCTCTGCAGCTGGCTGTCGGCTCTGGAGAGCACCAAGTGGCTCCAGCATCTCTCTGTGCTTCTGAAATCAGCCCTGCTGGTGGTTCACGCGGTGGACAGAGACCTGCGGCCTGTCCTGGTCCATTGCTCCGATGGCTGGGATCGGACCCCGCAGATCGTGGCTCTGTCCAAGCTGCTGCTGGATCCGTATTACCGGACCATTGAGGTTTGTCACTCCGGAACAGGTCTAGATCGGGGGACACCTTCGGCTTTGGGTTGAGAAGGGGCTTTGAGCTAGAACGCTTGGGGGGTTCTCACTGGAAGAAGGGAAGGCAGAGTAAGGAGGTGTTTAGCGAGTATCGGGAGACACAAAGGTGTGTCCTAGGATGAGCGAAGCAGGTGGAGACCGGAAGGGACTTAGGTTAATTTTGGGGAAGGCCAAGTGACAGAGATCTGGCTCTTGGAGACTGTTGCGGAGAAAAATAATTAGAGGCAAAATGAATCTTGTCTCCATGCTCTCAATCCTCAAGAATAAGACCGGAGGCCAGGAAAGAATAAAAGTAATATATTTGCAAAACAAAAATAAGAACATCTAAGTCTGTGTCTACATGGTGAGGAACAAAGAGAACAAAGGAAAGAGTAACACATGCGGCAGTACAGGTATCACATGAGAACTGCATATCAGTGTACAGTGTTGTTTCAGAATAAGAGTCCAGCTGACAAATAAATATGAACGTAGTGACAGAGACATAACCAGAAGTGATTCACACTCACAGCCCTCCTTGTTGCACTAAAGCAGTCTTGGTGTGTCTTACACTTTCCCAGAGGTTTCGTGGCGGTTTGATTCCATGTAGCTCAGGGGTGTCCAACCTTGGCAAGTTTAAGATCTGTGGACTTCTAACTCCCAGAGTTCCCCAGCCAGCATGGAGAATTCTGGGAGTTGAAATCCACAGGTCTTAAAAGTTGCGAAGATCAGACTCCCTGATGTAGATTGTCAGGGCCATAGAGGGCTGCGGTTGTCTCAGAGTGGCTTCAGTTGCTCCAGGAGCTCAAAAGAGGATGGGTTTGTTTCCCGCAGGGTTTCCAAGTGCTGGTGGAGATGGAATGGCTGGACTTTGGCCATAAGTTTGCAGACCGCTGTGGCCACGGCGAGAACTCGGATGACCTCAACGAACGCTGCCCCGTGTTTCTGCAGTGGCTCGACTGCGTCCATCAACTCCAGAGGCAGTTTCCCTGCTCCTTCGAGTTTAACGAAGCATTCCTTGTAAGTGATTATTTTTCCCCGCAGATAATTCCCACGTCAACAGTTTTAATGTGTTGAATCTACACAATCTGGCTGAATGTCCAGATCCTACCTTGGAGTAAAAGGGGGGCTTCAGCTCATCTCTGACTCTGCTGTTTACTCGGGGGGGGGGGGGAATAAGAGTTTTGAGTGATAAATCGCCGTTCTCAGGCTCTTCTCTTAATCTTTTGACACAGTCTGTTCCATTGTTGTGGATTGTACATTGTGTAAGAGGAAGCTGCACCCTCTGTTGGCAAAAATTTTGCAACTTGTGGGTTCCTTTGAGCTATCCCCCAGCAAAAGAACTGTTACAACGGCAGGCTTTGCAAATTCTGAGGCAAAGTCTCAAACAGACAAAAGTAGAGGACTTTGCATCCAGTTCTCAAACAGCTTGAATCTTCACAATTCTTTGTGTAAGCTCCCAGTGAGACATTGTCATTTGAATAATTTATCATCCAAGAATATTCTTAGTGTTCCAAGTGAGTGATAAGACCTATTAAGCTGCAGTTTTGGTGTAGGACTAATCACTGTTCAGTAGGACTTGACTATATAGAATTGTAGGCGTTGTGTACCAATTCCTAACGCAAACTATCAGAATGAGGCACATCTTAAAAACAGAAGGATAACATTCCGGGGATTTTTGTATCTTTCATTATCTTATTTCCAACCACCTCTTGAACAGGAATTAGATAATTGTAATTAATAGTGCACGGTTTATTTTTCTTTCTTTGTACTTCCTTGAACATTTTGAAAAAGTTCATTTCATCAAAGATGGAGAAGGCTGCCATGGGGCCAATGGTTGAATCCGTTCATGTGTGTATTTCTAGACCTTGATGGGCTCCAAGTAAGCGAGTGAATATATTGCCTCTCCCTTGGCGTACGGCTCTGTCAGGCCAGGTCCCAGGACTGTCCTTTCTTGTAGGTTAAGCTGGTGCAACACACCTACTCCTGCCTCTTTGGTACATTCCTGTGCAACAATGCGAAGGAGAGAGGCGAGAAGCACACCCAAGAAAGGACCTGCTCGGTGTGGTCCCTGCTGCGAGGAGGAAACAAAGCCTTCAAAAACCTGCTTTACTCCTCCCAGTCCGAATCTGTATGTACTGGTTTTTATTCATTCTTTATTCTTTCTTCCAAGGGGCCTAAGCCCCCCCCCCTTTCCCCCCCCCCCGTTTGACTCTCACAATTGCCCTGTGAAGCAGGTTAAGCAGAGGATGCAGCTGGCTGTCAGGCCCCCCCAAGCCCAGACACAACGCAGTGGCAGTGAAATCCAACCAAGTTCAATCCTTTATTTGCTTGCGCCTAATGGACAGAATCTTGCCAGACTAAAGCTATAACTTCTAACTTAATAGATAACAGTATGGCAGGCTAACTCTCCCCCCTGCCAGGAGTTCGATCCTGACTGGCTCAAGGTTGACTCAGCCTTCCATCCTTCCGAGGTGGGTAAAGTGAGGACTCAGATTATTGAGGGCAAGAGGCCGACTCTATAAACCGCTTAGAGAGGGCTGTAAAACACTGTAAAGCGGTATATAAGTCTAAGTGCTATTGCTATTCCCCTTCCTTCCTTCCTTCCTTCCTTCCTTCCTTCCTTCCTTCCTTCCTTCCTTCCTTCCTTCCATGGTGCGCAGTAGTTAGAAAGCAATATTGCAGGCTAACTCTGCCAACTGCCAGCAGTTCGATTCTCACCAGGCTCAAGGTTGACTCAGCCTTCCATCCTTCCGAGGTCGGTAAAATGAGGACCCAAGATTGTTGGGGGCAATATGCTGACTCTGTAAACCGCTTAGAGAGGGCTGTAAAACACTGTGAAGCAGTATATAAGTGCTATTGCTACATCCTGAGAGGTTCTAGAGCAGAGGTGGGCAACTATGGAAACTTTATGACCTGTGGACTTCAACTCCCAGAATTCCTGAGCCAGTCATGCTATAGACCTGTTGAAGTCCACAGCTTATAAAGTTGCCGTAGTGGCTCACCCCTCCCCCTGAACCTCTTCCTTCCTCCCCCATTCAGCTTGGGACTGTGCATTCTCCTAATTTGGTCTTCTCTCTCAAATGCACTTCCTCCTCCCTGGGAAACCACAATGCTCCTGCCAAGATCGCCCCCCCCCCACACACACACACACTTCTCCAGGTGCTCATTCCATCACACCGACTGAGGTCATCCAGGAAGCCACATAGTTAGTTGGTGGTTTCTTCTCGGGCCTCCTCCAGCCTTACCTAATTTATTTTTCTGCATTGGTGCTTTATTTGTTATTTCTACCCTCTTTGGAATAGGGGGGATATCGCTTTACAGTTGTACCTGATTAGAGGAAGGAAGATTTTTTTAAATTTATGGCTAACATTTCTGTGCATCTCTCTGCACTCAACACAGCTGAGAGTAGCACAGACAGAAAATTGAAAACAACCCATTGACTATAAACAGTATCTGTCATACTGATATTGACCAGCAGGGGTCAGTGTCAAAACCTTAATATGCCTGAAATTTTCTTTCCCAAACTTTTGAGTCAGTAATATAATCAGGGAAGGAAAAATCCATAACCAAAGAAATTATTGTTGTTACATTTTATATGGAACCACTACGAGACCTTTATAACTTTCCACCCCCCAAATGAAGGCTGCTCGAGCGTGCTCCTTTGCTTCTATCTAATAATAATAAATTACTATTTACATAACCTCAACTTCGTAATGCTTTACCACTGCAGCCTTAAATACAGGTAGTCCTCAACTTACCACCACCATTGAGCCCCAAATTTATGTTGCTAAGCAAGACATCTGTTAAGTAGGCTTTGCCCCATTTTACGACTTTTCTGGCCACGTTTGTTAAGTGAATCGCCGCAGTTGTTAAGTTAGTCACACGGTTGTTAAGTGAATCTGGCTTCCCCATTGACCTTGCTTGCCAGAAGGTGATCACATGACCCTGGGACACTGCAACCGTCGTAAATATGAGTCAGTTGTCAAGCATCCCAGTATAAATCACGTGACCATGGGTATTCTGCAATAGTTTTATAGGTCGTAGGTCACTTTTCAGTGCCGTTGTAACTTCCAACAGTCACTAAACAAACTGTAAGTTCGGCTTGGGCTCAGTCTCTGGTCGTCTTTCTTAGGTGCTGTATCCTGTGTGCTATGTGCGCAACCTAATGCTGTGGAGTGCCGTGTACCTGCCTTGCTCCTCACCTTCCACCCCTGTGGATGACAGCTGTGCCCCTTATCCCGTCCCAGGCTCCAACCCTGAGGATCAGCCTCTGAGCAGGTGAGCCCGGATTTCAGGAGATCTGCCGTGCTCCTTTCACTGTCCACACATTGAACCAACAGCAACAGTGTATAACAGTGATGGCAAACCTTTTTTTCCTCAGGTGCCGAAAGCGCGCGCGTGCCCACACCCATAATTCAATGCCTCCCACGTGCCCTGCCCTCCTTCGCATGCGCGCACGACCCCCCCCCCCGGCCCCGGGTTGGGCCTAGCAGGCCCCCCCGAA
>QLTV01000777.1:8624-26871 GCA_003457575.1 Thermophis baileyi | reverse complement strand
GGCTCACCGTTCTTGTGATCATTTTGACCCCACGGGTGAGATCTTGCGTGGAGCCCCAGATCAAGGGAGATTATCAGTGGTCTTGTATGTCTTCCATTGTCTAATTATTGCTCCCACAGTTGATTTCTTCACACCAAGCTGCTTGCCTATTGCAGCTTCAGTCTTCCCAGCCTGGTGCATGTCTACAATTTTGTTTCTGGTGTCCTTCGACAGCTCTTTGGTCTTCACCATAGTGGAGTTTGGAGTGTGACTGTTTGAGGTTGTGGACAGGTGTCCTTTATACTGAGAACAAGTTCAAACAGGTGCCATTAATACAGGTAATGAGTGGAGGACAGAGGAGCCTCTTAAAGAAGAAGTTACAGGTCTGTGAGAGCCAGACGTCTTGCTTGTTTGTAGGTGACCAAATACTTATTTTCCACCATAATTTGCAAATAAATTCTTTCCAAATCAGGCAATGTGATTGTCTGGATTTGTTTTCTCATTTTGTCTCTCATAGTTGAGGTCTACCTATGATGTCAATTACAGGCCTCTCTCATCTTTTTAAGTGGGAGAACTTGCACAATTGGTGGCTGACTAAATACTTTTTTGCCCCACTGTATAGTCAAATTTTAGTAGAATAATTTTAGGCCTGAAGGGGATTTTAAGGGTGAAAACAGCTGCTGTCATCCCACACTTTGATTCCTATTCCCATCCTTGTTTAAAAGGAGGGCGGGCAAGGGGGAATCCCGTTTGTGCCACTAAAAATCACACCTAAGTTCAGGGGTGCTGTGGGGAACTCGTCTGCAGGCACTAAGGCTGTCAGTTGCTCTGCTGGGTCTCTGTTCATTTTTCCTCTGATCTCCAATCAGTTCTCTGGCCGCATGAAAGGTGCTTCCCCTATTCAAGTTGCCCTTTCTCAATTTTCAGAGCAGCTGCTCCAGCCATATGGCAGAACTTTCCCAAGTTAACGTGTGCAATTTTTTGGGTTTCTCAGTCTTTGGTATTAGATTTAATGATACCTCTGAGCAGCGTAGATGTTTGTGGCTGATGCACCAGCCCTGGCGGCATGCTCCAGTAGAAGGACTCCTGTGGGAATTAAATACATAGTCTATGAACATTTCTGATTTATCTCCCTAATGAGATCTACCCTGTAACCTGAATCGGCTCCACACTTGACCACATGGGGAATTCTCCACTGTAGGGAATAATTTGCAAGCTCCTTTTAAAGCCTTCCGATTAATCCCCGTTAGCAGCATTCCAGGAACCACTTTCTCCTAAAGAAAGGTTTTCCTGCTTCTTCTTTTGCCACTGCCAAGCTCGGATTTGGGAGGACAGTTCACAGCATGAGCTATGGAGTTAGGAAAGAATCCCGAGCCTGTTAAATAATCAGACGCATGCCTAGGAAGGTGAAATATCAGTGGGATGCCTAGGAAGGTGATGCAGCATCTAAAGGCGACAAATAAGAGGCTTGGCTGAGCTCTTGACTTAAAAACCCCCAGGTTGCACTGCTTCAATTCCCATTTATAGACGAGAAGACTAATTTTACTGATGTTAAATTTAATCCCAGCTCAAAATCTGTGGGTTTTCCTGCCTCCCTGATCAATTCAGTCTTGCTAACATTAGCACACTATTGCCAGCTTCCATGCTGCACGTATCACAGGCTAGTTTTTCTGATGCTCTAATTAGCCTGCTTGCCATCAGCTACGGGGCTTGGAATCGGTTTTGGTTTCCTGTCTGCTCCATCTTTACAACAAGAGCTTTTTGTGCTGGAGAATTTGTCCTTTTTTAAGCATTGCATACAAACTCTGAATGCTGGGTTGTTTCAGAGGATTATCATTCAAAGTCTTTCTGAGCAACACTCAACAATTCGAGATGATTTTGTGGTAAGCAAGCGAAACATTTTGAGGCAATTCTTTCACTACCTTCATAGATCCATGCCAGATTATAGGCAAAGTCTCTCGCTGCAAGATGCCAGCCAGCTTCTCCCTTCGAGTCCATTCTTCGAGCAAACTGCTTGAGTTTTTGCAGATTATTTTGAATTATTTGCACAGAAGCCTGCAGTTCGGACTGCCGGGTAGCTGCCTCCAACTTGGCCTGCAAGGAACCCCCCAAGTCACAGAACAAACACACATAATAACTCACAGTACTTCTGCTAGCAAAAGAAGCTGCTACTTCTCTGAAGATAGGATTCTCTATTCCCCCCAAAGACTGTTGCAAAAAAATATATATATATAAAAAATAAGGACAGGTTTAGTGACACCTCAAAAAGAACTGGTGACCTAAGCACCTGTGGAGAACAGTGTCACAGCTTTGTTCAGGCTAAGGACTGCGCTGGTCTTTTGAGGGTTACGTAAATATAATTTGTGGGTGGGACTAGTAGAAATGATCTTAAATCATTTGCATTTAGCTAAAATGTACTTCATTCAATGCCTCCCCAGTCATATCTTCTGACACATCAAAGGTTGTTGTGGAATTGTCATTTTTAGAGGTCTCTGGGTCTGCCTGTGCTTTAGATTTAAGACCCTTGAACTGGTTTCTACTTTGGCAGATGAAGGTTACATTTTTCACCCTGAATGTAGGCAAAATAAGAAGCGGCAGTAAATTTGGACTGTGCTACTTAAAAGACCAATTTCTGTCATGAACCAATTTCCGTTAACTATGAACAAGATGAAATAAACTGCAAACCACAGCGAAGTGAGTTCTGAAGGGGCAATAGCAGCACATCAACGTCAATAAAGACCACCTCAGTTTTACATGAGGCCGGCTGAGCCTGTTGCTCCTACCAGGTGCATCTCACATTTTAACATTTATAGGTGGTGTGACAAACTCAGGTATGGGTGTCTTCAGAGAGCCTACCTGGGCAGTGGAGAAAAAGACATCCAGCGCTTTTCCTTGGCTCTTGAGGATGCAGCGCAGAACATCCAGGGACAGGATGTTCGTGGTTCCCTCCCAGATTGATAGCACCTGGCGGCGAAAGGGAAGCAGAGCTCAAGAAACAGATTTTTTTTCACATTTCTATGAATTACCGCTCTGTACCTTTATGAGTTATTCTCACTAGAATTGCTTAAAAGTAACAACAGCTGTCAGTCATGACTTTACAAATGTATCTTTAAACACTTTCCTTTGTAAGTGGGTTTGTTTCCAAATATTTGGAACATCTCCAAGCATTACAGAATGCCCCTGTTTTTTCAAAGACTAATGTTCAGTTTAAAGGACATTTTATTTCCTTAAGAAAGAACTTTCTGAGTATTCATAGGCCTGAATTACTTTTTCCCCTTTTCTTCATGATCTCAGAACTCGGTGATAACAAAATTAATGTCAGGAAGAAAAAGTGAAACAAAGGAACTAAGGTGCAGATTTCTCTTCCTGCTTTTCCCCCCTAAAATAGCAGCAGGCTGCAAGAAAGTAGAGAAGGAGTAAAAAACAAAATAACAAGTCCAGTGCTTCTGTACCTGGCTATCCCGAAGAATAACAGGCAGGCCTGTGTCTTCCATGAAGCCCTGTCCTCCGAAACACTCCAGGCCTTCCGAGGCCACAGCGATAGCCTGAAACACAAACTGACTTGCTTACACATCCAACGAATATGCCAGGCTCCAGATACTTAAATGTTTGAATGTTTTTGCTTTTGTGTATTTGATCTTTTGCTAAGCCACATTTACTTGAGGATTCGGGGGCCTGTCTGCTTATGGTCTTCTGCCAAGCCAAATAAACAGGAACCCAGTAGCTCCTCTTCTGAGAAACCCATTTCATTCAAAGGCATCTGCCTTCATGAGTTTGTGACAAAAACTGATGCCTTTGAATAAACGTTGTTAGGGAAAGAAGGGCTGATTTGATCCAGTAGACCAGGGGTGTCAAACTCATGTCACAGCGGCATAACGTGAGGTATCGGGATTTTTCCCCCTTTCGCTAAACTGGGTTTGTGCGTGGCCAGCACGTGACGCATCCGGCCCATGGGCCAGGAGTTTGACAGCCCTGCCATAGACTCAATGGCCAAACAGCCCGGTCAGGAATATAACAGCCTGCGCAGATGTTTCCTCCCCTCAGCCCCCATTAGCATCTGCCCTGTATAGGCGCCCTCTTTGCCAGCCGTGGACACCGCTTAGCCCATGGCATCAAACTGAGCGTGACCTGCTTTGCCGTATAAAGTTTAGCGAGAGGGGTGAGCAGCCTCAGCAGGTGCTTCTCCTGCTCCGTCGCCTTCTTCGTTTCTTCCAGGCCAAGCAGTCTCGCCAGCTCCATCCCCAGCAGGAACGCCGCTTGGCTTTGCACCTGCACAAGTGGGAAGGCAGTTCGTCTGAGCAAGACCGGCACTTTTTGAGACCGGCAACTTCCTCCCTTCCTCCTCCTGCTTCCTCCCTCTACAACTACCCGGAGCAATAATCACATGGCAAACTACAAACCATGGTTTGCGGGTGGCAATGGCAGTTTCCCTATGTGGCAAGTCCCTGCAGTTCTCTTGGAAAGGTTTTTGGAAGTGATTTGCCCTTGCCTGCTGCTTCTTCCTAGGGCTGAGAGAGCGTGACTGGCCCAAGGTCACCCCACTGGCTTTGGACTTAAGGTCGGGCTAGAAGTCCCCATTTCCCAGCCTTGTGCCCTCACCATACAGCAAACTGCCTCTCCTTCCATAGTGGGTTAAACTTTCTGAATCTTACATGCTTCATTCCGTTGTTAAAGTTCTCCAATTCTATGCTACTCTTCCTACACTGGCATTTGATTCCAAACAATAGTAGGAGAACATGCTGGCATCTTTCCCAAGTACACCTGGACCCAAGAGGCCATGTGCTCACCTCCATTCGTGCCAGAGTTTGCATGTGCAAGGGGTGATCTTTGAGGGGTTTTCCAAAGGCTTCCCTTTTGGTGGCGTAATCCCGTGCCAGGTGGACAATTCTGTGGATGGGAACAAAGCCAGCCACAGGGATTAACTGTTGCCTTTTCTCCTACTTTTAAAATGTATTTCTGCTATTTCCCAGAATTTGATTTCATTCTTTAATTAAGGCATAACATCAGGGGACTCAGTATCTAATATACACTGGACGTCAATATATAACGTTATACACTGGAGGGATATAACATTAATATAATAAAAATGCTAGGAATTTTTTCTTCTTTATCAATCCAACTTCTAGGTAGCAAAATTATTTCCATTTCTCGTTATAGAGACTACAGGAACAACCCCTCCACTCAGGAACATGCTGCCAATAATATTGGAGAACAAAATGGGTATCTTTCTTGGCATTTTTTTTTTCTTAAAACAAAGTTTGCAGATAGGTGCGTGAAGATGTTGAAACGCTTAATACACCTGAGTATTCCTTTACTTCAGGTCTTCAGTAAGATGTCCAACATTTTCAGATGACATCACATCTCCCATGGCCTCTATAATAGCCTTTAGGGGCAAGAATTGTTTTAAAAATAAAAATAGCCCTTCTCTATTATGCCCCACACATAAATGAAGCCCAATTTATGGTCAAATCCCAAATCCACTCACATCTGTAATACGCATGATTAAAACCGATCCACAAGCAGACTTCTATTTGGAAAAGTTAAAAAATGAGGAAACTGAACTCCACAAGAGTATTCAAGTAGCAATTTGGAAGTCAGGAGACTCCAAACTACATTTTCAAATTGTTCATGCCAATTAAGCTTTGCTTAATTATCCTTCAGATAATAGCAGAACAGAATTGGTTTGAATTTTGCCCAGTTCTTCCTAGTTGCTTCCACTTCTCATGGGGTGGACTGAAAATCACCTTCTCATATTCTGAATTGCAAGGATGGTATTATAGATCCTAGTGATGTTCAACATGTTGGCAATGCAAGCTATCCCCTGGCCTTCTGCAGAGATCTGAAAACATAAAGAAACAGCTTCAGACTACCGTATCTGGATGGGGACTTGCCATTGTGGACATGATTATTGGATAAAAGATCCCCCCTCCACTCTATGGTGTACCCCACTATCTTAACTATTTGTTAATTTTAAGTTATATATATTCTCTTACTGGTTTAATCTTTTATAATATTTTATCAGATTGTAAGTCATCCAAACTCCCATAACAGCGAGATGGGCAGCATAAAAATTTAGTAAGTAGAAGTAGTTCTCAACCTACAACCATTTATTTCGTGACCGAAGCTACGATGGCACTGAAAAAAGTGACTTATGACCAGTTTTCACACTTAACAACCATTGCAGCATCCCTGTGGTCAAACAACCAAAATTCAGAAGCTTGGCAACTGGCTCATATTTATAATAGTTGCAATGTCCAGGAGTCATGTAATCATGACCTTCTGACAAGCAAAGTCAACGGGGAAGCCAGATTCATTTAACAACCCTATTACTAACTTAACTGCAGTTATTAACAACTGTGGCAAGAAAGGTAAATAAATACTCCATCACAATTTGCTGATAGATGCACAAAAGAGAACTATTTTGCCTGCCTCTGGTTCCTAAGACTTTTGATACATTGCTTGCAAGTCTCAAGCTTTTTTTTGTTTTTTTGTTAACAACTTTAAAAACTAATATTTAGTTATTAATCTAACCTTTTCAAATAAGCCGCACCAGACACTAAAGGTGAGGATCTTCCCCTGCGTAGCTTTTCCAGTCCTCAGAAGTGTTCATGCAGAGCCTGAACAACGGTCTGTGTGAATGCTTTGATCTGTAATCCTTTTTTAGGCTATGCTCGGACCTGCTGGTGTAAATCCATATGCTAGCTGGGGAATTCTGGGAACTGAAGTCTACATATTTCAAAGTTGCCAAGCCTGAAAAACACTGGTCTAAGTGATCCCTTCCATCTTGCTGATTCTCTCCTTTCAAAGTCAGCAGCTTTTCCTCCGTGGTTCCTACCAGATGTGCTCGAGCTCCATCCAGCAACAGCTCTGCAGTTGGCAACGCCCTCGTGCCCATCTTCTCTTTCAGCCTCTCTATTTTTATGCCGTTCAGCTTCCCATCCTCATATATTTTCAGGTAGAAGAGCGAGAGGCCTCTGGAGCCCTGCCACACAAAAGATGCTAGTGTCAGACCAAATAAACGGAGCTGGAATTCGGACATTACTGACCGCGCAACTACTTGCAAGCTGCTGTTTCATATTGTGTGGGTTTGCAACTGGCCAACGGGGGTGCTTCTGCCGGGCCATCTCTCCCTCCCGCCGGGCTGTTGTGCTCGGCGCTCAGCAGGGGAGGGGAACATTTCCCCATGCCACCCCCCTTCTTTCTCTTGGCCCCGCCGACAAGGGAGGAGGGCCAGGCTTGGGGGATGGCCCCCACCCTGCAAGATCCGCCCCCGCCATTCTCTCCCAGCCCTCTTTGCTGGCAGCAACAGCAAATGTACCGCGACGAAGGCGGAATGCTGTTGCCGCACAAAGGCAAATTCAGGGGCTCTTTGCTCCTGCACTAAGGCTTCGGCCATGCCACCGCCGCGACAGGGCAACAGCTCTTTCATCCCTCTGCTGCGACAGTGGGACAGGGAGCCGCAGCAGAGGGCCCAAAGAGCCGCATGTGGCTCCGGAGCTGCGGGTTGCCGACACCCGGCCTACCCAAATACAATCTTATTCGCTAAACTGTATTATTTCAGAAAGAAAGGATTGGGTCTCCCATGTTGCACCTCCTTACCAACATCAGAGCCGCCTTTGCGTTCAGTCATCCATTGGCCAGAGATCCAGAATGTCTTGGGGTCACCTGATGTCAAATGAGCATAGGCTTCTTCCAGGGGTTTTGGGATACCTAAAGACTGTTGGAGTTGCAAGCAAGAGACAAAAGGCAGATACTGTATATAGATGGATGGAGAGATGAAATATCTGTCAGCCCTGCCTTTAATTCCTATATGAGATGGGATGACACAAGCAAGAGGAATAAAAGTACATGGTGGTCACCATCACAATCGGGGGCCTATTTGCAGCTAGATAGTCAGGAACCCTGGCACAGCAGGGTCACGGCAAAAGTCGCTGAGCAGCAAAGTGAGACAAGGGAGCTTCTCCAGAGATACTACACCCACAGCTCTCATGGCCTACGGCAAGCTCAGAGGGGGACAATCACCAAGGTGTTTGTACTGTATGGAACACAGCAGAGAGGAACCAGGCCAGAATCAATTCCCGCTAGCACACAAGACTCTGAGCTGGATTAACCCATGCAGCCACCCAGCCGGTGGCTTCCAATTAACAGACCCAGAGGTGCCCCAATGCTTCCTTCAAAGACAGGGTGCCTTGGGTTGCTCTCCTGGGTGGCTCTTGAGGATTAATGAATGCCAGATGAATTGCAGTAAAGAGCTGCAGCCCGGGTTATAAAATCTCTCTGGTTGAGGTTTCCTGATGCCTGGAAGTCCCTTATACTAGTGATGGCGAACCTTTTTTTCCTCGGGTGCCGAAAGCACGTGCGCGCATGCCATCGCGCACGCGCGAGTGCCCACACCCATAATTCAATGCCTGGGGAGGGTGAAAATGGCCTCCCCCGCCCCCCCCCGGAGCCCCTCTGGAGGCCAGAAATGGCCCATTTCCTGACTTCCGTTGGGCCTGGTGGGCCTGTTTTTTGCCCTCCCCAGGCTCCAGAGGCTTCCCTGGAGCCTGGGGAGGGCGAAAACACCCGCCCCCCCGGAGGCCGAAAACGCCCTCCCAGAGCCTCTGCGTGAGCCGAAAATCAGCTGGCCGGCACGCACATGTGTGCTGGAGCTGAGCTAGGGCAACGGCTTGCGTGCCAGCAGATATGGCTCCGCGTGCCACCTGTGGCACACGTGCCACAGGTTCGCCATCACTGCCTTATACGCTGGCTTGACAATTATTCTTGTGTCTTCAGCTCTGAGTGCTTCTTCACCTGTTCAACCTTTTATCTGCAGAAAGTCAACTGGGGCTCAGACCGGTGTGGCCTTTGACTTCTGGACTTAGCAAATCAGCCATCAGGGTGTGCAACCACATTTCTGCTGATCCCACCCACAGTATCAACAAATAGGCAGCAGTTGAAGGATGCTGTGGTCCAACCGGCTCTTCTACTCCCTATGATCTTGGCAGCCAAATGTTTGCTTCTTCCCTGTCAAGACTATTTTGAGAACAAGTTATTAAATTGCATCATCAACTGTGGCTTTTGGCACACAGGTCCAGTATCATCGTATGGGCCCTAGGAGTGACAGGACATAATTTATTATTTATATTTATTTATTCAAGAAAATATATATGGCCACCCAGTTCATTCTTGATGATTCTGAATGGCTTACAAAGTAAAATGATCTGGAATTGGAGCCAGATCCTGGGAGAGTATTATTGGAGGGGAGCGGGGTGCAGAATCCAACCATCCTTCAGGGAATTGTTTGGTGTAGATGGAAAGCGCTATGACTATTTAACAGGTACAAAATGGATGTGACTTTCCAATTTGTTAGCATAAAACAGAGGGATAGGGGATAGGACAGAGAGATTTTTTCAAATGTTACTAAGGACACCTGGAGGTTTTAAATAACAAAAATAGTCACTTAGTCCAGCAGTTCCCCCTTTGCAACACTAAAGACTTACCTCAATTACTTTTGCTGCTCCGTCAGTCATGGCTAGGGGGCATCCATAGCAAGCAGAAGAGGATATAAAAAGATACACCTTGGCAATCTGATGAACACGGCTGCGAAAAGAAATACATGAAGCTGTACTTGGCATGCCTCCCCAAAACGCCTTTATGGCAGATTTGAAACACTGGAAAAGGAAAAGGACTTCTGAGGACGCAGTTGGTGAATTGAAGTTGACTCCATGGAGAGCAGAGCCCATGACTGCAGCAAAATGAGGCAGCTTCTCAGCTTCTCAGAATTCTGTCTGGAATTCTGAACAAGGAGGGGACTTGGGATCGCCCCACCTGTACTCCGGATAGCAGCTCCCCACCAGGAGACCAGAAGAGAATAGGCTCCCACAGGTTTAGAGCCGAGGTGGTGCAGTGGTTAGAGTGCAGCACTGCAGGCTACTTCAGCTGACTGCTAGCTGCAGTTCAGCGGTTCAAATCCCACCAGGCTCAAGGTTGACTCAGCCTTCCATCCTTCCGAGGTGGGTAAAATGAGGACCCAGATTGTTGGGGGCAATATGCTGACTCTGTGAACCGCTTAGAGAGGGCTGTAAAGCACTATGAAGCGGTATATAAGTCTAAGTGCTATTGCTATTGCTAGTGCCCTGGGAGCCAAATCATCTTTACTCAAACTATGGTTTGCCAGCTTCACAAGGAGATTGGGTTTGCATCCATCCTTTTTTAATCACTTCTGGAAACTGCTGAAGGTTGTTAATATCCAAAAAGCCGTTAACAATTCAGTTTATTGCGGTAGTAGACCAGTACAAGCAGAGTGCTCTCTCTCTCTCTCTCTCTCTCTCTGTGTGTGTGTGTGTGTGTAAAATTTATCATAGTAGATGATAAAAGTTTAAGACAAAGTTAAAATACATTTATAAAAGGTCTAACATCTATAAGTGAGAAGAAGCAGGATGGCCAGGTTTCTATCAATCTTTATTATGGTCACCGACCAGCACAAAAATTAAACATTAAAATAAAACAGAACGGAACAGAACAGGGCAGTATGTAGTAATATATTACAACTGATGGTAAAATCATCAGTGGGTGACCAAGGTCCGCCTTATTTTAAAGACAAGTGTACAAAACTTAACTACGTTCAGGGCTACTATATTATACCAATCCAATAATAGTAGTTGTATATAAAAGAGACTGGAATTTCTGGGATATTTAATCTGGTAAATAAGTCCTTATGGAGGGGGCGATACAACAGGACATGAGCTGTAGTTTCACAATCTCAGCTCATATGGAACTTGTTTACATTGACCCTTCAGAACCGCTTGGGCAGAGGATTGCAACCTGCTAGGGTTAATACCCTCTGAAATTAGAGATGGTTTGTGCAGGGGGCCCTGCCTGCTCGAAACAAATGTACTTGGGTAAAGCAGACAGGCCCTGTTGACCAGAAAAGAAAGGACTGTAAGGTTGGATTATTTGGTTAAAATAGATGTTGTTGTTTCTGATAACTCTTAATGGACTTTAATCAAAGTGGATTTAATCAATTATTATTAAACAAAAACCCCAGCAAACATTAAGCCATGCTAGGATTCAAAAATATGCAAGAGATACTCAAACAGTTTCACATGGCTTTGCATGGCTCCCATAAACCACAGCAGTACCTCCAACAGGAATATCTCCTTTTATAACCTTCAGCCACAAGGCTCTCCTCAGCAGCGATGTCCTTCAGCCTCTTCCAGGCTGGGCAGGTGGTCACTTGGTCCACACGTTGTCCCCAGGCATCAAAATGCAATAATCTAGGAGGGTTTAGCTCACACTCACGGCCCAAGAAGTCAATTTCATCTCTCACACGAGCTCCAAACCGTTCCAGGTCAATGTTCACCTCGGCAAACACCTACAAGGTCAATGCGTAAATACGGAACGTGAAGAGGTGGTAGGACAGGAACCAGAAGGTAGTTTTGAAAGGAACAAAGGAAGCTAAGTTGAAAGGCTGCTGATTTCTTTCTTATTTGGCCAGTAGTTTCATCCGGTGTGGCTTCTTCAAACAATAGCAATAGCAATAGCCCTTAGACTTATATACCGCTTCACGGTGCTTTCCAGCCCTCTCTGAGCGGTTCACAGAGTCAGCCTATTTGCCCCCAACAATCTGGGTCCTCATTTTACCCACCTCGGAAGGACGGAAGGCTGAGTCAACCTTGAGCCGGTCAGGATTGAACTCTTGGCTGTGGGCAGAATTAGCCTGCAATACTCCTTTCTAACTACTGCAAATAAAAAAATAGCTTTTAAAAAAAAGTAAATTTAGAGGGTTGTCTCTTTTTAAAGAGAAAGTAATTCTTATCCAAAGTACACCAGTTTTTGTGGTCCAGCCACAGGGAAAGATAGAAGGTGCTGAAACTCCCAGCTTTGAAAGTGAAAAGGCAGGTGACTGTACTTACACATCAAATTCCCAGCAGGAAGAGCAGGAATTAAGTAAGTGTTGTGTGTGCACTTGCACACAGTTGCCAATGGTGAAAGCACTCTCTGGGTGAGTTACAATCACAGCATTATTTGCATATTGCCCCCAACAATCTGGATCCTCATTTTACCAACTTCGGAAGGATGGAAGTCTGAGTCAACTTTGAGCCTGGTGAGATTCGATCTGCCAAACTGCTGGCAGCCGGTGCTCAGCTGAAGTAGCCTGCAGTGCTGCACTCTAACCACTGCGCCACCAAAGCTAAGTTTGTGGTTAGTTCTTAGAACAACCAAGTCACCTCTCAGTGTCTTTCCTAAAGAACACTCAGAATGTATATGAGCTCAGTTTCAAGCTCGGTTCACTGTATTCCCATCATCCTTTTTTTGGGTAAACCAATTGATGAAAATACAGCATTGAAAAGGGATATATATATGAATCAAAGTTTTTGGGGGTTGTCCCAAGGCCTCCGGAGCTTGTTTAGCTCTTTAGCCTGAGTGGGAATCTAATGCATGATTTGTCTTTGGGCAGCTGGAGGAAAAAACAAACATGGAGTGTTAGTACATTAAATGGCCAGCTAGTACTTGACTTATAAGCATTTGTTTAACAACAGTTCAAAGTTATGAAGGCCTTGGAAAAAGTGACTTATAACCTTTGAGCTGCTGGTGATATGGATGGTGTACTTATGGTGGAATATTACAACGTGTGCGACATTTGTTGTATGTAATGATTTAACAATTTTCAGGTTGCACTGCATAAGGTAAGGGTAGTAGAAAATGTTACTCACTCAATGTGGCTGAGCCAGAACTCCAAACAGCCTTAGCCACGATGGCTAATGGTGTGAACTGCAATATTACAAGGACCACAGATGCTTAACTTGTAGATGCTACAAGTTAAGGTATGTTTTTGTATAATCATTTGTTTGCAATGGTATTGCAAATTGAAACTCTATTGCTATCATCTAATGAGTGAATTGGATCATTGCTGTTTTTTTCAAGGCTGCAAATTTGTGTTTCCTGAATCAGGATGCTCAGGTAAACAATCCCTTCCATTCTCCTATTTGCTAACTGCCCATCTCCCTCCGATAAGCAATGGTATGCAACATATATATGCCAAAGGTATTTGCTTAAAGATTTTTCCTTTTGTTGATGTTGCATTACACAATTTGTCTGAATAAACAGCAGAGACAGCATATTCTAAAGGTAGTCCTCACAATGAACGAGGACTTAATCAGTGAGCGTTCAAAATTATGACAGGGTTCCAAAAAAATGGAAATATCGAAGTTTAAAACTTCAGGAAAAACATGACTCCAACTCTGCCATCATAACTCTAAAAGGAGATGGAGCTCTCTTCATGGAAACTCAGTTTACTCCCCCCCCCCAACATATTAAGTCCCTAATTAATTTCTACAGATTAATATTCTTCTGCCAGTTCTCCTTCCTTCTCAGCATGATGTAAACTTTCCTGTCCTATTTTGTAACCTCACACCAGCTGGTACAGAGAATTGTACAGTAGCACCCCTTTGAAGAAGGTTGGAAGGGACACTCTTCCACAAGAGGCAGAGATCAAGGTTAATGGAGACAGCCACAGCCTCTCCTATGACTTAAGGCTCTGTCAGGAAGGGAGGAAGACTGTTTTCTTAATCTTCAGCATTAAAAGGGTGCAAGCTGTGCTTGGAAGAGGAATGGGAGATGCTAGGGGGGGAAAGCTACCCTTTGGCTGCTAAGGCAAGGCAGCACCTTTTGCTCTAGTCCCAGGAACAGGGAAGGGTCCCCCCACTCCAAGTATTTTAATTCCTCCCTTCTTCTCCCTTTTTGCCCTACAAGAGCAGGTGGGAAGTGCTCCAAAAATCTAAACTGCAGACAATTGGAGCTTTCCGCCCCGGGTTGGCACTGTCCTAGAACCCTCCGGCTGGAAGGAGCCTCGGAGGTCTTCTAGTCCACCCCCTTGACCAGGACAGGAGTCCTCGCTCATCTAGCACGGCGGTTCCCTCCCCCCTCAGTCCCTATCCGGTCAAGGGACCTGGGCAGGGGCCGGGGGCTCAGGAGCAAAAGCGGTGGGGAGGGGGCCACGGGCAGCAAAGGAGGCGGAGAAGCGCCGAGCCAGCCCTGCGGCCCCCACCGCCGAGTCCCCGCCTGGCTCTCACCCACCTGGGCGGGCAGATGGGCTCTCAGGTAACCCTGGAGAAAGGGGTCTTCCAGGTAGGGATTTCCCAACCGAGGCGCCTCCATGTTTGCAGAGGGGTCCACGAGCGCTCCGCAGCGTCCCGGTTCCCGCAAAGGCTCCCGCTGGGGAAGTGGCCACCGGGGCGGCCGGGGCGAAGCTTTTGCCCTCCCGCCCCTCGCAGGGCGTTCCTATACGGATTTGGGGCAGGCGGGTGCCCCGGGGGGGGGGAGATTGTCAGGGTTCAGGGAAGGCGCGAGTGCGAGAGAAAAGGGTCGCGAGTCTTCGGGCGGCTCTTCCATCCCCGGGACGTTGCGAGAGGGGCTCTGGGCTGGGTCGGGGACGCCTAGCGTTGGCATGTAGCTCTTCGGGCTGTTCTTTGCTCCCCAATTCATCCTCCCCCATGGCAAAAGAAGGTGGCAAAAGCGAGAGCCGGGCAATCTCTGCAGTGCCTCTGCCAGCGCACGGCCAGCTCTCCGAAGTTCGCCAAAGGAGGAAGCAAAAGGAGGCAAGGCCACCCTTGGAATAGCGCATCCAGTTTTGGTCGCCACGGTGTAAAAAAAAAAAGATGTTGAGACGCTAGAAAGAGCTCAGAGAAGAGCAACTAAGATGATTAGGGGGGGCTGGAGGCTAAAACATACGAAGAACACTTGCAGGAATTGGGGATGTCTAGTCTAGTGAAAAGAAGGACTAGGGGGGAACATGATAGCAATGTTCCAATATTTGAGGGGCTGCCAGTGGCGGATTAAGGCTCACTGGTGCCCTAAGCACTGACAAATCTTGGTGCCCTCTTCCTTTGTACATACTGTTGTACATACTGGGGTTTTTTTTCTTTCTTTCTCAACTTCATGGTGCCCCCTTTGGGCCTGGTGCCCTAAGCACGTGCTTAGTCTGCTTAATGGTTAATACACCACTGGGGGCTGCCACAAAGAAGAGTTGGGGGTCAACCTATTCTCGGGTGGAAACTAACCAAGGAGAGAAACAACCTAGAACTAGGGCAGAATTTTCCTGACAATTAGAACAATTAACCAGTGGAACGGCTTGCCTCCAGAAGTTGTGAATGCTCCAACACTGGAAGTTTTTAGGAAGAGATCGGACAACCATTTATCTGAAATAGGATAGGGTTTCACTTCAACCAGCTGTTCCGCTGGCTAATTGTTCTCACTGTTAGGAAATGTCTCCTTATTTCCAGGTTGAATCTCTCCTTGTTCAGTTTCCATCCATTCTTTCTTGTCTGGCCTTCGGGTGCTTTGGAAAATAGGTTGACCCCCTTCATTAGTTTCCACCCATTGGAGTTGGAGAAGCAGCCCCTCAACTACTGGAAGATGGCTAGCCCCTTGGTCTTGGAACGAGCAGCTGTTGGTGTGGAGTCCCCCACCGAGAAGGAGGAAAAAGCAAAAATGTTTCGGCAAGAGGGAACACGCCCAGATATCTATGTCCATCAGTCAAAGAAAAGACGCAGGTCCCTTACAGACTTGGTTCTTCAACCTTCTTTGAAGCAATCTAAGATTGACGACTTTGTTTTATCACGGTCTTTTTGCCTGAAATCTCCTGCTCCTGCCATGGCTTCTGCTGGTCTTGGTGATCATCTGGGGGGTGAGGGTGCTGCCACTTGTGCTGAGAACAAAGGTTCCCCTGGGGCTATGGTTCCCAACCGAGTTTTAAATGAGCCTACTTTCACGGATCTTCTGGCTCGGCAGTGCTTCCTGGTTGCGGATACAATAGCAAGTATACAGCTTCAGCTCGGTAAAATAACAAGTACCCTAGATTACTTGGTCTCTTTGGTTGCCAGTGGTGGGGTTGGGCCGGCCGTTTGGCGCCCTGACGCAGTTGCGGGGGTCCTGGGAATCGGTGAGAGATCTGTTCAATGCAAGACTAACAATGGTTCGAACTCTGCTTCCTTAGACGCTAATAGTCACCTGGTTTTACAGCTTAATCAGGTGGCCCTCATTATCAATCCTATTAACGGCTACTTGCCGCGTTGGGGTTCAATTCGGTCGGCAAGGGGTCATATATTACAGCTACTGGGATTGGAAGCTGACGATCTGAAAAAGGTTGAACTTTTACCCTCCTCTATATACTGCACTCGAGTGTTACTTAGTTTTTCTAATTCTAACATCCCTAAATTACTCCTTAGGAGAAGATCTTTACTAAGGTCTGTTGACATTTTGCCAAAAAGAGTCTTTAAAGATATATTGACTAAGCCTCTTCTAAGTAATCGATCATCTGTGAGTGGTAGGGAATGTATTGCTTCTAAAAGATCCTCAGTAGCACGTGTTGTTGTGCCAACCTTGAATATCATCTCTAAGGTTTGTCCATCTACAAAAAATCCTTCTATGTCTTTAAAATCTCTTGATGGTGCCCCCTCTGGTGGGGCTCTGACTGATTTATCTACTGTCAATCAAACCATCCCCCTTCAGCAAGTAGCATCTTATCAGGACTTTTGCCTTGATTCGCCTTGAAGGAAGCGACTTCAGTCCAGGATATTCAAGATCTTTTAGTGAATAAGCCCCTGGCCAGTGACTTTGGGATTCCATCTACTCATGCGACGGATTTATCTCATGACAATTTCTGGAATCAGGAGGAGCTACAGCTCTTCAACTCCTTTGGTGCGCTCCCACATATTGAAAAAACCCAAATTATTAAGCGTCTGGATGTTGTTAAAACCAAGCTACGGAGTCTTTCACTACCTGTAAAGGATTTTCATGGTTTTCAGGGATCCCATATTGATTTACCTGTGGCAGCTCCCACGGCCCTTTCTCCTGCATGTCGAACTTGCCAACATGAAGATCTTGGGCCCTCACAGTTTTTGCCTGCTGATGCTACTGATTGCCCGACAGCCAAGCATCCTGGTTGCAAAAATGAATCATGCATATTTTTTAAATTTTCATAAACTATTAATAAAAATGAATATATCATTAAATGTCATCTGTGTGATAATCGTGTCCACCTTTCCTGCTCAAAATTAACCAAGCAAATAATCAGCCTACTACAGACAGCAGCTATATTTCCTTGTCTCTGTCCATCATGCTTGCCTAAGCTGGACAATTTAATGGTCCTCTCTGATAGAGTTGAAACCATGGAATCATCCATTGTATCCCTGGAAACACGCTTAGTAGCACATTTTGAAGCACGTCTACAAGCAACACAGAAAAATGAACAACTATCAACACAACATCCTAGCTCAACTCAACATCCACTACCAAAACCACAACCACAAATTTCCACAAACCTGCAGCCTCATGGCACCAAACCAACAAATAATACCAACCAAGTTAACAACATCTCCCTACTGATCAAAGATGCTATTGAACGCGAACAGAAACGTCCAAACACAATTTTATTTGGACTGGATAACAACAGTGAAACTGACGACATCACTACAGTTCGTGACATTATCATCAACTCCCAGACAACATCATTCTCCCCTGATGAAATCATTGAAATCTCAAGAGATGGCCCAGAATTCAAACACAGCGATGGCTCAGTGGCCCCACGATTCTGCAGTCATCTGCAAAAATGAAACCAGCAAACGTAAATTTATACACACAATAAACTCCATCACCAAATCCGACACTAACTATAGTAAACTTCGATCCAGACCAGACCTATCCATCCTACAATGAACTCCGTGAACTCCACCAAGATCTAAAAAGACATCAAGATAATGGTGAAACTGATTTATATATAGACTACCATGCAGACTGTATCAAAAGTAAATCTCATAACCTACATCCCAACATCCAACCTCCCACCATCCAAAACTAGGCACGCACGCCCCTAACTACCTCACTACCTGCCACTTCTACAGCCACTAATGACCCTAACTACCTCGCTACTACCACTAACCTAACTACCTCACTACCTGCCACTACTACTACCACTACTATTGACCTTAACTACCTTAACTTTAACTACCTCACTTCTACTACTACCCTAACTACTCCACTACCTGCCACTCCTACTACTAAAGACCTTAAATGCAAGCTACTTAATGCAAGAAGTCTTGTAAATAAAATGCCTGAATTCCTCCTCCTATTAAATACGACTAATTTCGACATTATATTTGTCTGTGAAACATGGCTGAACGCATCCCTCCCTGACTCCATCATCGTAGAAAGGAACTATCATGTTTACCGGTCTGACCGTGAAATCCGCAGAGGGGGTGGTGTTGCTAGCTTCTATAAAAAGTCC
>QLTV01000776.1:755845-798491 GCA_003457575.1 Thermophis baileyi | reverse complement strand
GGAAAGATGCTAAGATGTTGTACCTGCATGTCTTTCCAGGAATCAGAAGGAAATAATATACTTATAATATACTTAGACTTCAGCAAGGCATTCGACAAAGTAGACTACAACCTACTTCTTCGTAAGCTAGAAAAAAGTGGGATAGATAGCTTCACCACCAGATGGATTTGCAACTGGCTGACAAACCGTACTCAACGAGTAGTCCTTAATGGGTCTAAGTCCACATGGAGAGAAGTAAGCAATGGGGTACCACAAGGCTCCGTCTTAGGCCAAGTATGCTTCAATATCTTCATAAACGACTTAGATGAGGGAATAGAAGGGGAACTTACCAACTTTGCAGATGACACTAAGGTGGCAGGAATAGCTAACACTCTAGAAGATAGGCTCAAGATCCAGACGGATCTTGACAGACTTGAGCGCTGGGCTCTATCTAACAAAATGAAATTCAATGTAGAGAAAAATAAAGTCCTACACTTAGGTAAAAAAAAAACCAAAAGTATACATATAAACTGGGTGAAACCAGACTCAATAGCAGTGACCGAGAGAGGGATCTTGGAGTCTTAGTAGACAACCAGCTAAACATGAGCCAGCGGTGTGCAGCAGCAGCCAAAAAAGCCAATACAATCCTAAGCTGCATTAATATAGGGATACAATCTAGGTCTAGGGAGGTACTAATATCACTCTATAAAGCCTTAGTTAGACCACACCTAGAGTACTGTATCCAGTTTTGGTCACCACACTACAAAAAAGACATCGAGACTCTAGAGAAAGTGCAGAGGAGAGCAACCAGGATGATTAGGGGACTGGAAACTATAACATACTAAGAGCGGTTACAAGAACTGGGCATGGTTAGTCTAGCGAAGAGAAGAACCAGGGGAGACATGATAACAGTGTTCCAATATTTGAGGGGCTGCCACAGAAAGGAGGGGGTCAAGCTATTTTCCAAAGCACCTGAAAGCCAGACAAGGAATAATGGATGGAAACTGACCAAGGAGAGATTCAACCTAGAAATAAGGAGGAACTTTCTGACAGTGAGAGCGATCAACCAGTGGAACAGCTTGCCTTTGGAGGTTGTGAGAGCTCCAACACTTGAGACTTTCAAGAGGAAATTGGACTGCCATTTGTCGGAAATTGTGTAGGGTCTCCTGCTTGAGTGGGGGGTTGGACTAGATGACCTACAATGTCCCTTCCAACTCTGTTAATCTGTTTAATCTGTTTAATTATAAATTTTGGAGGGATCTCTTAAACTTATGGGATTGCATGCAGTTCACAAGTGGTGCAAATCTGGCATAGAAGTGTTGGAAGAAATGTCCATCTAGGTTCAGTTCCAAGTGGGGAGAAAGACACTGGAAACACGGAGGCTGTTTGGAAAGATGGTTTAATGGTGGACAGGACCACATAGGTTTTTTTGGGTCCTAGGCAAATGAGCACAAGGGTGAGAGAGAGAGAGATTTATACCCTCTCTTGGGCTTTGAATTTGAGCTTCCTGTTCCTGTGGCAAGCTATTGGCTGCTGTAGGGGTCATAGCTAACCTTGCAGGTTTTCTGAGTCAAGCTTGGTTGAACTGTGCTGGGTGATGTAATGAAGAGGCATGTGTTCTGAAAGGGTGTTGGGCAATTCCTATTATGGCTTAATGGCTTTGTCCTGGTTTGGATCTTGAGTGAGGGCTAATCCTATCACCCTGGAGCTGAAGGCCTTTGTCTTGTAGATAGGATGGCCCAGTCTTTCTGGGGCTATTAACAAAGGTGGGGGGCTGCTTTCCAAGAGCATGTTTCTCCTTTTCTCATTCAGGGAGGTATAATCTTCTGCATTTTAATATTTCCTAGAATATTTCATTCTTCTAGGAGAGGGGTGGGTGCTAACTTTCTACAGAAGCATGGATGCCAACTAACAGAACAAAGGTGGTCATGCCATCCACCAAAGCATTATTACGTTTCTGCCATGATCTGGGCTTTTTAGCCTAAGCAAAAGCAGATCTTGTTCTCAGAACTGACTTTGGTATGTCCAAATTTGCTGTGTTCCCAAATTACAGCCAACTTCATAAACCAGATTTTCCCAATCTGGCCAACCAGCATGTGCCAGGTTGAGGAAGGCCAGTAGCTCACTATAAAAAAGTTTGCTTATAAGGGTCCTCATGAGTCAAGGGCTTTTGGGGAGGAAACCAGTAGATTGGTTACATTGCTAGTTAGGGAAAGTAACTAGGCAGTTGAATCATTTTACACTCAAGAAGACGACCAAATCCAGTTGTCCAATTTGGGAAATAGCTATCCAATAGCAGAAAGCAAGGGCTAGTGCAAAGGGCAAAAACCTCTGGTAAACTGGAAGTGTTATCTCCAACCTGGCCTCTTCCTCTCTTTTCTCATAAAAAGCAAATGAGAAAGGAGCAGCGAGCCCAAATACCGATTTCCTATTTTAAACATTGCTATGGCTACATAAATGGGAATACTTTATTTAGTGGGTATCCTAAGAGGAAGTTTGCTAGTTTTTTATTCTGAGAAGGAAAGTTAGAGGCTGGAACAAGTAAAGCCAAAGCTTTGCATGGTGATCCAGGAAGAGAAGTCCTCCCCCTGCCGGAGGGAAGTATGGGAGCAGCATTCAATTCCAAAAGCAAACCACTTGTCCTCTGGTATACCTAAGTTCTAGGAGATATTTGGGATGAATTATATTGGGTCCAAATTCAAAAATCACGGAGAATGTATGGTGTTGTTAAATCTGATTGTATGAAACTGCCTTCTATGTTGGGTACTGAACCATCATATAGCCACAGAGTCTTCTATGTTTCCCTGGAGGTTACTAGAAAGGAGACTTCTTCCTAAACCCCCTTACCTGAGATCCTGATTGGTGGCTAGGCTAGAGATTAGAACGGAGACCTTCAACATGCAAAGCACTGGCTACATTAAAAAACTGCAGCTATTCGGGAATTGCTCATTGGCTTCATGAGTTACCATACTATGGCTGGACAGTCCACTGTGGAAACCTGTAAGAGTCCCCATTAAATAACAGGGCTTGCAGGAAATATCCCCTTGGCTGCAGGAAATATCCCCTTTCCATCACATACTTCATTACTCCCAGCCCTTCGGATGAAAATGACTGCACTCCGACTGTGAAATTCCCTTCTGCTCCCGAGTTGTTCAGGTTGTTAAAATGACTGCCAGGTCCTCACTCCAGGAGCAGCTGCATCTTGGCAACTATTGTCATCATGTGCTTGCAGTTGAAAGGGATTTTCTTCAGCCTGGCTGGCTGTGATGTCTTGGTGAATGGTCTAGGATTGTTGACAACCCATTTCCTCTTGGAGCTCCCTCTTAGAGGATGAGGTCCTGGTTTAAATTCCCACTTTGAGCAGATGTGGGAGTAACTCCCTGAGAAGGACTGATTGGGTGGATGCAATCAGTTTTGGTTCTTCTCCTCTGCAGTGTAATCTCTGTGGCTTGCAGATCTTCCCCATGGAATAGGCCCAGCGTAGCTGTAATTCACCGGACGTGGATACCAAACTGTTACCTAGTTATGCATGCGTGTGTCTCTCTTTTTCTCTCTCCTGGGACTAACCGTGATCCAATCCTCTCCACTCCTTTCTTCTCTCTCTCTCTCCATTAGAAATGGAAACATTACTGAAAATGAGCAGATGTCCACAAGATCCAGGCCGATATTTCCTGTGTGCAAATGAGGTAGGGGCCATGCATTCCTTAAACCAATATTTTTTCCTCATGTTCCCACCCACTTGAAACCAGGGCCAGTGACCAGGAGACGCTGGAGTGGAAGAGATCAGTCCTCAGAGGCCACCAGAAGTGGTGTCTGTTCCAGAATGCTGAGCGTTGTTCCTCCTAGTGGGGAGAAACTCAGATGTGGGGTATCAGATGGATGGAAATCCCTGGCAGGTGTGTGTGTGGGGGGGTCCTTTTCACTGGCTACTTTGCATAAAGGTTGATGGGGCAAGTAGGTATTGAGGGACCAGGATGGGGGGATGAGCTCTCTTGATCTCAGTGGAGAAATGCTCCACAGGGAAGCCAAAGGGAGAAATGGATGTTAGTTTTCTGAAAGCCATGGGCAGTATCCCTCGTAAACAGGCTGCTCAGTGTTGCATAGCAAGGTGGGAGGGAGTAAAAAAGCAGGGAAATACACCTCTAATGAGACTTTCTAGAAGTAAGGGAGGGAGAGAGAACACCTGAAAACAAAATGTCTCCAGAGAACTGAGGCATTGTTGCTGGTAGAACAGCACTCCTGGGTTCTGATCTCAGTTTGGCAAGAGGTGTGCTTGTGTGAGAAAATGCAAAGCATTTGGACCCACTAATAGGAAAGGATTATTCTGAGGTTGGAAGATATGACAGAGGGAATGTTTGTTCATGGGCTTCTTCCATTATTATAAGGACTACCAAGAAAGAATAAATGTCTTTTGCTGCTGCTGTATTGAGCCTTCAATCCCAATTCAACAATCTCTTGGTGAGATTAAACTAAATAAGCTTAAGGAAAACAGTATGAATTAGCATGTTACTGCAGTTATATGGACAAGTCTTGATGGAAGACCTCATTTTAAATCATAATTCAGCTGCTGAATCATATGCTTGGCCTCTGCAGATCTCTCTTTTCAGCTCCAGTTATTCTGTTTGTAAAGGGGAAACAGAAATATTCACTGTCTTATAGAATAGAAAAACCTTTTCGGCATCAAGTGCCCAAACCGGAACGCGTGTGTGCATGCGCGCGCCGGAGCACCGGAAACCCAAAGACCAGCTGGCTGCCACGCATGCGCGCACCGGAAACCAAAAGAGCAGCTGGCAACAGTGCACGTGCCCATAGATAGGGCTCTGTGTGCCACCTCTGGCACGCGTGCCATAGGTTCGCCATCACGGTTATAGAATATAGAAAAATGGAGATGACTGCAAAAAGTGCTTAAGAAGTGCTATATAAATGATAGCCAGTCACTAAGTAAGTCACTCAGCTGAAGAAATGTATTCACTACTATCAGGAGCAGCAGCAAAATCTGGTTGCATGGAGTTCATCTGTGGAAGAATTCCAGATATATCTTAGAAGTAGCAGAGCGGGGGCAGGTGTGTGTGTGTGTGTGTCATTTGACTGGTACTTCAGATTTAGCAACGGACTATTTGTTTTTCCGTAAAATACTGCTCAGATTAGTCCCACCCCTAATATTTGGGGGAATGTGTGACAAGTCAGATCCTTTGAATCAAAGTAGGTCTGTTCTTCTGTGGAGCAGTTTTTATTCTGGAGAAAAAAAGTAGGCAAAACTTCAGTTCGAGGTCAGGAAAAAAGGGAAAGTTTAAGTGACAATATAAGATCAAAACCAAAATAGCTTTTATTCACTCCAGTCCCACTGACCTCTATGGCTTTAGGTGATGGATCTCTATTTTTCAGCCCACAGTTCAATTTGGTGATCATGGCAAGCATCTTTTGGATACACTTGGAACCAGGTTAAATTATGGAAGACAGATTAATATGATTAATATGATTCAAAGATCTATAAGGAAATAGATTTCAGAAGATATATAATCTAAGAAGAGGTTCCACTATATAAATGTATCCTACATACTACAAATGTATCACCAAGAATAAAAAAACAACAAAAACTGAAGCCCATAAGGGCATGACTTCAGATATTTAATATCCTAGTATCTTGTTGACCTTGACTAATTTTGAAGAAAAAAAATCAAATTTAGATTAGTCCTGGTTAGTCCTTGAAGAGGACACCGCCAGGAAGACCCAGGACTGTTTGCTAGACTAGAAAGTTGAAAAAACACCCTGGAAGAAGTTTGCCTATGGTAAACCAATACTGTTGCCACAAAAAGAGCATGAATATGTTGCATTGTCACCAAGAGCCAAAATTAAATTGGAGGACTCTATTTTAGACTCTACAAGAAATCTGCACCAGCTTGTTCCATAAAGAAATGGAGCTCTTACTATAAAAGATCTGGCTCAAATTCTCAAGTTCTGTGTGTTGCATTGGTATATAAGGGCTCCAGATCATAACCAGAATAGCTCCTTTATAAAGAAGAAAAGGATAAGAGATGGAGGGAAGGACAAATTTGAAGCTACTCTACAATCTTATACTTGCCTAGAAGCAAATTTGATTAACACAACATGACTTTAAGTAAAATTCAAAGGATTACACTAAGTAAAACCTTTGGCCAGTTTGAAATATGTTAAGTATTGTTGTTAACTATGCTTCAACAAATCTAACTTCAATTCTACAATTATTCTTATGCCTGGCTTGGCTTCAATTGCAAGAAGCAATGCATTGGGAACACACAGGCCCTGAAACGAAGTCTTCCTGCAGGTTTCTGAGACACCAGATGTCTATGTTTAACTAGAGTACCATTCTGCAATTCAGTTAACATTACCTTTAAAGCCAAATGAAAAGGGGACAATATTGTAGTAAAAAAAAAAAAGCTAACACTTTCCTATTGCCAGGATAAAATAAGTCTTGCAACTTTCACGGTTTTTGTAAGTTCAAATTCTATGTGAGTTGTGTGTTAACAGAGATGTTTCACATTATCAAACACCATAGCAAACGCTCCAGCTAAGCGAGGCCACTGTGGCTCTTTTCTGTGTCCATTTTTCCAGAAAGCAGCAGAATGGGACCTTGCATGAAAAAACTCCTCCTTTGGTTTAATCCCCAAATCTCCAAGAAGGGCTACAAAAATCCCTGCAGGCAAGTAAACCTCAATGGGAATTATAACGCCACAAGGTAGCAGAAGGGTTGGGCCAGTGATAAAGCGGCAATGCCTTGCTCTGTAAATAGTTAGAGCCTAGTTGAATCAAAATGCAAGAATGTGATAGATGACTAGTTTTGCTGTGCCACTCACTATGAGAACCTGTCTTAAAAACCGTGAGATCCAATTCAGTCGGAAGGGTACCTGAGGTTCGTGTTCATCCCTGGAGTGGATGTAGCATTTGCTCACCACTGAATCGCTACCTTGCTTCTCGGTTCTCTTTAATGAAAGGAAGAAAAGAAAAACGAGGAAACCGCCGTAGGGCGCCCCCAATCACGTGAGGTCTCTCTTGGGGCAACGGAGCGAACCCCTCCGCGAGGGCGGCCTTTGTGTCTCCCCGAGAACGCCATGCCGCCAGGGGAAGAGCGGAGGCGCGCTTGCAAATGCACCTTGAACTCGCCTTCGGTCTGCTTCCCAGGCAGGCCCGGCCCCGTTCCTTTTGCAGCCCCGCTTGCCGTGCCGAGCATCCTTGCCGCTCTTGCAATGGACGCCGAAGGGCAATTCACGGCCGCACTTGCTGCGTCTGAATGTGGCGCGCCAGCTTCTCCTTCAGGCTTGCCGGGACCCTATTGGAGTCCTTCTCCCCGCGTTCGTTCCCCTCCCCACACACACCCCGCTTTCTGGGGCACAATCCTCCCTCCCGCCTTGCCTTCCCCTAAATGGCGTCTTGCTTGGGTCTATCTCCTTCCCGCAACGCTAACGCTCCGAACGCCCACCCGAATGCTCTCCTCTAAAGACACCCGGGGCGTCGGAAGATAAGGGAAAGAAGGGCAATGGTGGGCCGGCCGGGGGGGGGAACTCTCCCGAGCATTAGGCTCTAAGATTAACCCTCCCCTGTCGGCTCCTCTGCGAGGTGGAGGGTTCTAAAGAAGCGGGGAGGGGCGCGGCTACGCGATGGATTGTATCCACCAACCAATGAGTGCGGGGTTCATAAAAGCTTCTGGCCCGGTAGGCGGGGGGGGGCACAAAAAGGCTGAGGGGGGCGAAGAGGCGAGCCCAGCTGCCGCGCCCCCCATGGACTAGCGCCTTGCCTGAGCCTAAGACAGGCCTCGAGGGGGCCTGGGAGGAAGAGCACCCGCCCCTCCCCCTCCTCCCCCCCTCGTCAATATCTCCGGGTGTAAATAGTCAAGGGCGTTTAAAGGAGCATTGTGTGCTCCTTCGCGGGTCGGTCGCCTGCGTCTGTCCCTCCTCCGTTTTTGTTTTCACTCTATTCCTTTTCCTTTAAATTTTTTTTCCGTTTAAAAATCCACCCAAATCTGTTTCTTCTCTTCTCCTCCCTCCCGCGTTTTTTCTTTTTCTTTTTCTTTTTTGGTTTGTTTCTTTCCAGATATTTGTCACGCTTTCCTAAATCCCGCTTTGACGCCTGCGATTTCCCTTTCGCTTCGGTTCATTCCTTCCTTCCTCCCTTCCTTCCTCTCCTCCCTTCCCTCCCTCCCTCCCTTTACCCCAAGAAGGGAATTGGTTTGGTCAAGAGCGGGTTTCTTTCCGTTACCGCGCAACCATTTTTATTCTCTTTCTTCCCCTCCGCACGGGCGGACCCCCCTTTTGTATGCGCCACTGCAGCTGGGGGGGTCCAGATCACCATCGATCGGGAAGGCAGAGCGACCCCTCCCGCACGCGGGACCAATCCGTTCCGACCCGCCCCACCCGGGGAGGACGAAGAAGCCCGATTGTACGGCAGTCCACGTCCTCCGAGGAGCCGCCGCCGCCCGGCTGGACCCCGGCGCTCCCCCAGCATGGTCACTGTAGGTATTTCGCGTTTCCGTCATTCCTGTATACGCCTTCGGTGAGGAGTAGATGGGGGTCCCACCCCACTGTGGGGCTCTTTGGCCTGGAAGGGCGAGGGAAAGCGAGATCTTGGGGGCGGCGGCAAGGGCGAGCAGATTCGCGTCCCCTCCCTGTGTTTAAGCGAGGTGGGCTTTGAGAGGTACAGCATAACCACCACCCCCCCGTGATCCCCTACCCGCCATGAAAGGCGCAGATGTGCTTGGGGAATTCACACCCACACCTGAGTCGGGCTGCGTCGGGTGGCTTGGGAAGGGCGAGTGCGGATCCTGGTGGAACTGATGGCGTGCGAATGCGAGCCGGAACGATCGCTTCCATTCTAACGCGACGCGGCGGGGTCGGCTAGTCGCAGGCTTTTCTTTCCGTGCTGGGGGTGGGGAAGGATGAATGGTTATGCGGATAAAATAATCACCCATTCACTTCTCCATCCATCGTGGTCGAGGTCACTCCGGAAGGAAAGAGAAAGGACATCTCCCCCCCCCCCGCCGCCGCCAGCAGCAGCAGGGCCCCCATTGACGCCTAATCGGGCGGCGTGAAATTCGGACTAGGGTGTGTCTCTCCTCCCGTCTCTGCGTGTTGTCAGGGGGAGGGGGAGAAAGACAGCCGAGATCTTTGGGGGAGGGTCTCTTTGGGAGGGGTGCCCAAGGAGACCTTGCCCCAGCCGGCTGCGCATTTCCGCAGAGCTTCGAAGGGTCATTTTGTGCACCACCTTCGCCTTGGGCTGTCCGCACATCCCCGGCGGGCAACCGCTTGTGCCTTGCGCACGTCGGGATCCTGCAGGTGAGGCGCTTTCTCTGCGGGATCGGAGCGCCTCGGCTTGCCTTGACAGAGAGGCGGCTGCCCGCGGAAGTGGGGGCTGGAGGGGGGCCTTTTCCAGTCTCACTCACCGACGCGCATCTTCAGGCGTCAAGGCGCAGCTAACGGCCGACACCTTCGGCGCATTGGAGCGGGGGCGGGGCGGGAAAGAGACTTGGACTTGAGATACAGGGAACGGGGAAAGAGGCTGCCCAAATCGATCCCGTCGCAACGTGCCTCGGTCTAGAACCTGCATCTCTACGCTGCCGCCGCCCCTACCCTCCCGGAGAAGAGCCAAGAGTGGAGAAGGACGCGAGGCTCCCTCCCGAACGCGTTGCATGTCGCGGTGTACTTGCAAATGCCAGCTCTTTTCCTTTGCGAAGCCGCCCCCCCCCCGCCGCCGTTTCTGCTTAGCGTAGATGGTCCCGTTTCGTCAGCCCCACCCCACAAGCTAGAGCGAGTCTGCCGACGGGAGCATTGCAACTGAACAATAGGAGCTGGCAGCAGCCTAGGGGAGAGGTCGAAGTGCCTCCTCCGCGCCCATTCGGCTTGCGCTAAACTATTGCAAATGCTCATCCCCTGGCTGTGAAGAGGAGGAATGAGGCGGGAGGAGGGGGTGGAAAGGTGAAAGAAGGGATGGGAAGGAAGAAATGTGTAGATCTGAGATGGAGGAAAACCCGGGTGCCTTGCGTGGTGATGTTGGGAGCCATGGAGGGCAGGTGGCAAGATCTGAACGGCGCTGGGGGTGCAAGAGGGACGCCTGGCAGACTGGGTGGATGCAAAATGACCAAATTTCTCCCTTTGCAAGAGGCAAGGTGAACACTTTCAAGAAATCCTTGAGGCAAGAGAAACAGACCCTTTTGACACAAAGCCACATTGACCTTGTCGCAATTGCTCTGAGTGTTCCCCCCCCTTTCCTTGCCGCATTGTATACCCCACCCTTTGGAAATAGGGCTTGCTGAGAAAGGGGGGGGGTCCGGTGGGGTGTCTAACGTGGATGTGGGTTCTCTTTTCTGCAAGAGCCGCCTGCCTTGTGCGGGAGAGGGAAGTAGAGAGAAAAGCCAGAGGGTCAGCAATGCAGCAGAGAGCTGGTGAGCCAGAGATGGAGAGGAAACTGGATTCTTCAAGTTGCAAGCAGAAGGATGGGGCGTGTGCTGGAGCGGGGAGGACTGTGGGGCTTTTGCAGGCAACGTGGGGGGGGGAGTGCCTTTGCTGAACAGTTGCTTTGATTTAGCAGAAGGGGGCAGGTAGGTTATTCCATTCATTATTTTAGGTCCCCACCTCTCTCACTGGCAGAGGAAACCCAGATTTTTCTCTCTTACCACCTTCCATTAAGTTGTAAAGGGGTGAGAAACAATGACTGAGTGATGCTGCATCGACACAGGTAGAGAGAAGGAGGCTATTTTCTTCCAAAATGGGGCTGATAGACTCACTAACGCGTGACTTGAAATGGCCCTGTTGAATTGCTTGGATTTATGTTAGATCAATCAGAATAGAGCTGGAAGGGATCTTGGAGGTCATCTAGTCCAGCCCCCTGCTCAAGCAGGAGACCCTATACCATTTCAGACACGTTGAAATTCAGATGAAGTTGTGCAGGTCACAGATCACACTTGAGGTAGAAAAATTACAGAATAACATTCAGTTTAGTCTATAAGATGCTGTATCTTTCTTTACCATTGTAACAGCAATAAAATTACTTACCCGAAATTTAACCTAGACATCCTTACAGTAGTGGGCTGATCCTCCTAACAAGCTGGGAGAGTCGCTTTCCATTTTGCAAAAAGGTGAATTGAGGTTGGGTTGAATTTGAACTCTGTACAGAGGCAATATATAGTCCATCTGAACAAAATAATTCTGCTTGGATTCTAACCGTGGCTTTGTTACGTGGTTGAATGAAACTGAGCTGACAGGTTTTACTCCCTGAGCTTGCTAGTGCTGTGATAAAAAACATGGATGACAGAGAACGGGTCATCCATACTGAACAGCATTTAAATGTTTTAAATGGACCCCGATACATTTTGTGGGAAGAAAGCCATGTTAATCTATGGTAGCCAAAAAACAGGAGGAGACAGGCTAACAATATATTTTTTTTGAAAAGCATCAGTTTTATGACTCCATTTGATCTAATGAAGAGAGCAGCAGCTCACAAAAGCTTATGCCTATTTAATATAACTTATAAGTTTGAAAAGGTATTATCAGTCACCTTTTAATACATGGTTCTTTGAATGGGAATAAAGGTTAGTGTGTCTTTCCGTCAATACATGCTTCCCTTCTCCCTTTCCCTTCCAATCTGTCGCTTTAATCATAGGTTTTTTTCCCTTCTATATCTATCTTCCCGCATCTCACCTAAACCCAATTTTTTGGTAAATACCACTTGGTTTTACTATGAGACTGTCAGACAAGTTTTGCATCATTCAGGATGAGAAACAGGAGCATGAAAATGAGGAAAAAATGTTTTTGGTAGGCAGCTGAAACAGGAGGCCGCTAGGATCTTCTAGTCAAAAATACTGGGTTCAACGGTGTCCTCTTTTAGCTTCCAGGGTGTGTGTGCATTAGTTACAGGAAGGATATCTTTACTGGGTTTGAGCGGGAAGTTACAAGCTTAGCCCCCAGCTTTAAAATGAACTTGGTAACAGGAAATTGGACCTTTGGGGTTCTATCTATTCTTCAAGACAAAAGGGATGGGAAGTAGGACTCCTGGGTCCCATTAGTTAATATGCACAGCTTGGGGTGGGTGGGACCAAACAGCTGTCAGGCTTTACCAATAGGTGTGGCTGAGGCTGGAGCCTCTCCCTGGGGGGAAGAATGCTATTCGTACTCTTACTCGTCTAATTTCTAGCAGCATGCTACTTTTTCCCCTAGAATGATCTAAAGAGAACCAAAAAATGATCAATAACTTAGTATTGCTAAAAATGTGTCTGTCAACAAGGACTTAAAGGGGTGTGACTCCTATTGCTTAAAGAGTCTGATACCTTGAATCTTTTTTAAAGAGGACATTCTCAAAAGATTCTTAGTCTTCAAAACTAATGGCAACCCCTAGCAAACTTTCATTTGAGCATCCAGAACCTACTTACCTTAATTACTCTGTCTCCCAATTTTTGTTCAAATTGAAAACTTCATTCAAAATAGTTCATTAAAATGGTTGTGACTTCAGTGCCAGCTGCTGAATTCTTCTCCCCTTATTCCCCCCCCCCTTGCACTATCTGGCTTTACAAAAAAACTGAAGGAGCAGAAAGCTTCCACACACTCCGCTATTTGGAAAACTTATCGCTTGGACTCTCATCATATTCCATCTCCTCCTGGAGTTTCTCATATCTTTGATGGGTGGTATATAAATTTAATAAATAAAGAAAATAATGCTTTCCAAAAAAACATCCAAAGCACATGTTGTTTACACAATCCTGCTCCCAGGTCAGTGAGCAGCATTCTGTAGGAAACCTTGAGTGCAGACATTTGTACAAAATAATGAATGAATGATAATCCTGCAAGTAAAATAACAAACAGTGCTGCAGGGGGGGGGAGACTTTGCTTATTGTGAGCAAAGTGAAACTGGACTGCAATCCTTGTAAGTCCTTAGTTGAAGATGCAGTTAAGCTAGCAGGACAAGTGAAAGTGCACAGGCATAGGACTGCATTGTGAATTCCATGAGTACTTTGGCCTCTCTCTTAGTATTCTGAAAAGTGCTGGGCAAAAATGATTGTTTTTACTTGTTCTGGTATAAGTCAGTCTCCAACTTCTGACATATTCTCTTGGGAGGTGGGGTGGCCTCCGGGGAGCAGAAAAGACCCAACAGAACCACATGGTATTTGTTGAGGTCAGCTCCAGGATTCATTTGGCTGTCTCACAGATAAAACTGAAGAATGCTCCTTGAGGCACATTATGATCAGCTCTGCTTCTAGTATGCTTAATTTAGAATGATAGTTGTGCATCTTTGAGTTTTCCCCATTAAAGCGTATGCTATTTTCCACCATTGGCTTCTTATGGATATATATTTCTGCCTATTGATTGTACTCAAGTCTTCTGAGAAGCTTTCCCACCCTAAATTGATATTTCCACATTTCAAATCATTCCTGTACCCGGTCAATTACAGCTTTTAGCATCTATACTGTAACAAATGGAGCAATTTATTTTGAATTGATATGCTGATTTGCAACTCATAAATTGTATAGTTTGGGTGGTTTTCCACATCCATTCAGAAATATCTAGTCACAGCAGTGGATACAATACATTGGAGAAAAGGTAACCCTTATCTCTACGCTTTCTTTAATCTAGTTGGAAATTTTGAAGATGTTAGAGAAAACTGTCATTGAGAAGGGAGCATTACTCCTTGGAAATAGAAACTAAATTTCTAGAAAATCAATGACCTGACTTGGGAGCTAGTTCTTGCTAGGGCTTTCTAGCTGTTTTTTGTTGCTCCATGGTGTGATTGTACATCTTTCACATTCTTTCCAGCTGACCTTTTAGGGCAGGATGAGCAGCCTGCAGTTGCTTTGGAACCCTTCTGGCTGCAATTGCTGAAAACAGTGATGGCCCAGTTTCTTGCTGTCATCAGAGAAGCAGATGAAAACTGTAGTCTAAGCCTTAAACAAACATGTCACTATTAAAAAAGAAAGAAAACCCAAGTCCTACCCACAGGTACGACATGAATCCACCCCCTCAGTTTTCTCCAAAATAATAAGTGCAGCAACTGGTTACAAAAAGATTGTGCATCCCTTATTTAGAAGAATGGGTTTTGGTGGATGATTTGGGGGTGATTGATTGCACAGATGATGAATCTTGGCAGCAGCAGTTTTTGATGATTGCTTGTTATTCCAGATCTTAGACCATGGCTGCAAGGAAGCCAGTAGGTTGTATAATAGGGTATAGTATACACTGGTCTACAACAAAAGGAAAGAGGCAGACATTTTTTTAAACTGAATTGTAATATTTATAAGTGGCATAGCTGAAACTGCATTTGTAAAAGGAGGAGAGATTTGGTCAAAACTAAATGTTATTTACATTCATATTTTAATTTTACATTAAGTCTTGATCTAATTATATTCTCATAAAGTTGATGTGTGATTATTTCCTATGTATGTAATACTATTTCCTTTGTGATATGTTAAAATTATAGTTGGTAGTAATTTTTGGAGAGGTTTAGAGGCTGTGCCAAGGGTGTTTTGGCCTAGCTGTATATCTTGGGATGAAACCAAACCCAAAGAACAGCTATCCTGACTCTCCTTTAGTTCTTCCAAAGACATCAGTCCCATAATTTCTATAGCAATATGGGGGACTTGGCTTATCTTACTGAAGGGTAATGCTTCATTTCTAATATCCTTTCTATGCAAAGGATCATTACCTATAATGACTTCTGTTCTGAACCAGGAAGCCTTCCAATTGCGTAGCATTCTAAAGCATTTTAGTAAATGCTCTGTGAAGGACTACATTTTGCTGTATTCAGTCTTTGCCAGCATATTGCTTTATAATCTCTTAAACTTGCTGAGCTCCACTTTTTTGCTTTAATGGCAGCCTGTAATGCTCTTGCTTCTTCTGGCATTTTAATTGCTCTCCTGGATTGGTCTGTTGTTCCTGGGACTCTGTGGTGCTCTCTTGCTTACTGCTTAATGTGGTGTATCCAGACTTCATATATTGAGTAACTGGAAATGAAATGAAGGTTTAATAAGATCATTCTGTCCACAGGGGCTGTCTACAGGGGCAAAGAAGGAGGATTGTAGGCACAAGATAGACATTCCCTTTACTCAAAGCTGCCTGGTGGTGGTGGTGGGCTAAAACTGGTTGTGGGCAAGATCACACTCAAATATCTTCTTTCTCTTTGTGAGGGGTCCTTGCTGGCACTGATGATGTTTCCTAGTTTGGGTAATGTAATCTCTGAAAGGAAACCACCACGTTCAGAGAGCACCAAGGGCCACTCATTTCAACCCTGAGCTACAAATATTCTCCTTTATTGATCTTTCCCTTTCTGCCACCCTCTTTTCCTCTGGCCAAATATCTGAATTGCTTGCTTGTAAAGGTTTTTAAAGGTAGGGGAAGAGGAATGTTTAGTTCTGGGGCCACAGGTTGGCCTTAGTTTTCAGTCACGAGTGTTTTTATTGTATACATACATTCCAATTTGGGGTATGCAAAGTACAAAGGGTAGAAAGAGAGCAAGAAGTAGCATAGTAAAGAAAAACATTTTAAAAATTGAAGATAGGAAAAGGGGTGGGGGGGAGAGAATCAAGTTTACATCAACATCACTTGGTGCTTCTCTCCTTATTTTCTATATTTGTAGATCATCCACTTCTCCCTGTACCGGAATATTCAAATTCTGTAATATCTAAAGAAATCCAACTTCTTTGAATGCAATAAATTATGTTGATCAAGTCAACCTAGCTTATTTTAAATCTGTATCTAGGGCTTTGATGTTTGGAATTGGTGTCTTTTGATACATTTCTGGAAGACTGAAACAATGAAACCTAGAAAATTGTGATGCACGTAGTCACTGCAGGCCACTGGAAGAGTTGCTCAGTCCTTTGGATTCCTGATATTTATTTTACTTGATTCTGCCTATGTAATTGCAAGCGACAATGTTGAATCATAAGCTGAAAAAACCAACAAAATCTTGTGGTACCTTTAAATATTAATAGATTGAATGAGGCATATGCTTTCCTGCATCAGACAAGATCCATTTTGGTCAGAACAATAAAGGATTGTATAATTCAAATGGAAGGTGTACTATATTGATCCATGAAAGCTAGTGCCACAATAAACTGATTAAACTTTAAGGTGACCCAAAACTGTAATACTTTATGATTGTATTTGCAATAAAAGGAGCTAGAACACAATTTTAAGCAAAGTTTGGATTTCTACTGCAATTGCAAAAGATGTGAGGAAGCTACAGCCCCATGCTTAAATACCTTTTTTTCACTCTCTTGCTTTTAGTGACTTACTAAAATTGATGTGCAAACCTTCTACTTTTAGGCATATGGCTTATTTTGCTGTCAGTGAGTCTTGAAGCTCTGAATTAGATCTAAGGAATCTAATAATTGACAGAATTAGACCTAAGAAACCATGCTACTGCCCCTGCAATTGGTCCCAGAGATACAACCCTTGCACTCAAATCCAAGGAATCTCTGACTTTGATTGCTATCCTGTGGTTATATGTATTCACGTGGCCATTGCTTTGGATTTTTGCAGCAATCCAACCCTCAACCACCAGCCATACAGAAAAGTGCCAAATTCTGGAAGCCAGCTCTACCATGAAGCAGGGCATCTTTGTCTCTCATAATATCTGTCTAGCTGATTCAATCTTGCATGGTTGGCATGCTCTGGGCTCAGTATTATCCATCAAGACCCAGGAAGCACGCTTTCTCTGTAGCAGCGCTTGCCTCCTGGAATGAGGTTCCCCCTTCTGAGATATGGATGGCTCCCACTCTGCTGTGTTTTAGAACAACAGTGAGGCCTTTGGTGAGGAAAAGAGAAACCCCTTATTCATTCCATCTGGTTGGCTGAATTTGCCATCTTTTATTGATTTTATTATAATTTCTATGTTTAATTGTTGTGAGCTGCCCAGAATCATTGGAAGTTGGGTGGCATACAAGCTTAATAAATTATTGTTGTTCCTGGCACATCTTTTCCATTTTCACTTACTAAAGGTGCACTCCCTTCAAGTGCAGAAGGGCAGCTGGGACCAGAGCATAGCACAAGGGCTACCGGTCTCCTTGGGTGCTCAATTTCATACTGCGCATGCAATATTCAGTGCTAGCTGCTGCTTTTGCAAAAGAGAAACCATTCTTATCTGCAAGGTCTCCAAGCCTATACATTATTTCATTACCTCCCTCAGCTTACCAGAAGGTCACCTAGATGAGGAGAATGAATGTCCTTCCTTTCCTTGCTTTCCAATCTCTCTCTTTATTTTCTCTCTCCCACTAGCTATTTTATCACTGTGAACAGACAGAACAAATGCCTTTTCCATGTAGCCTCCTCTGGTAATGAAACTGCAGGATTTCCATCTTGAGATGTAAGAAAGAAAGTGAGCTCCTCCACCGGCAGAGCCAGAGAAAAGAGGGCTGGGAGCCATGACTTGAAGTTCTATTTCCAGCAATAGGAGGAAGGGAACGAGTGCTCTTTGTTATATAATAGTTGCAAAGCTCTTCTGGACAAATTGAAATGACTCAGCAGCTTGTCTTCCCCATTCTTAAAAGGAGCTTTATAGCACCATAACCATGTCTAGATTGACACACATACATTGCAGGTACCAAGATGAAGAAGTGCCAATTCTACACTCAACACATTTTATGTGTGTGTGTGGGGGGGGGGGTGCCTTCATCTGGAGACATGATTGCATTTTTTTTTCCTGGCAGATTCTGTTTGCATTTTTATACTGCTCTTTCCCCAAAGTTCTCAGGGAATTGGCACATGCATTAAGCTTATCAAAAAGGTAGACAGAAGGAATGTGAGCTGCAGGATAACTCAGCAAACATTGAACCCTGTGGAAATATTTTTAAAAATGCATTGTCCAATTAGTTCTTAAAAATGCATTGGCTTTCAGTCAGTTCATTTTATCACTTAATAGCAGGATTACTGAAAAGATCGCAAGCCTTCTGAAAATAGATTTTGAAATAATAAGGTTTGGCTTAGTAGAAATTGCTAACTACAGTAAATCTGCTATGCAGTCTCTTTAAAAAGTCCTCTGTCCAGCTGCTGAAATGCTAGCACGTCCTTCTTCCTATTGATGGTCAAATTTCAAGGTCCATCATCACATTATAATTTCATAATGCAAGTCCCCTACATATATTAAGGGAGCATATAAGCTAATAATAAGTGTGAGCTTTAATCATACACATTTAATGTGGTTTGATTTCAAACCAGCATGTGTCATTTGATACATTGCTTCTCAAGAAATTTCAAGAAAGTCTTCCTATGTGAGAAGTCATGTCCTTTATAAAATGAGATTGATATCTTAGGATTTTTTTTTCTTTCTTTCAAGGTTATATCTCTATGTGTACACATGGATGTGAGAGAGGCAGGGATATTGAAAATATATCTCTGCTGCTACTTTCATTTCTTTTATACAAGGCTGTAATTTAGAGAAAATTTATATGCACATACTACCGTGTATTAGTATACTAATGTGATGTCTTTTATACCCTAAAGTGTCAAACAGGTCCTGGTTGGCTCTCTCATGTGTATTAGCATTCAGTTAGCACATACTGGGGGGGGGGGTATTGTAGTGCTTGTGTCTTCAATATTGATAATGTAGGCCTAATGCACATCTACTCAAAAATGCATCATTTCATTCAGTGGGGTTTGCACCCAAATAAGAGCCCTTGGGGTAGCAGTTAAAGCTAGAAATTGGCCTTGAAGAGATAATGGAGAATGTTCATTCTCTGCTTCATTTCCATCTTCACCCAATTTATAGTCTGCTGTTGCCTTTGTGGCAGAAAGTAATGTCCAAAAATTCTTCTAGATTGGTGTTTGAATATAAAAACCAATAAAAATTCCAAACTTGCAAATTGATGTTCCAAACTGGATCGTTAAGTAACAAATGTTTTAGCTCTTACGGATCTGTATTTCCACTTAAAAGGCATTGTGCAGCTTTTTTTTTTTACTAGAGTTTGTGTGTGTCTGGAAAGAAAAAATAATGAAAGAAGAAGCATGAGTTAGAGATGGAGCATTGTCTTTACATGGGAAGAACATGATGAAGTCCTCATGGTTTGCGGTAGTATGATACATTCAGTCCTCTGTGATTGAAGATTCAAACTCAGACTAAAATATAAGCGGACAGAGTTCATAAAGTACACCAAGCTAATTTATGTTTGAAATTTAATTGATGAGCCATTTTTACTGGAGTTGTGGGATCATATTAGACAAATTACTGTACATAATATGCCTTGGGTATAGGTTTGAGGTTTTGGAATGAAGTTGTATGACTCTTGACAGGTTTGAGAGACTACATTTCAGGGAGACAAGTTATCTTTCCAAGTAGTAGCAGGCTGGACTGCTAGATCTGATGAACACGTGAAAGCCACAGTTTTCTCTCCCTTCTTCATCTCAACTATCACTAGAATATTGTGCTTCAAACTCTAATAATGAAATCACTGCATGATTTTTACAAGAACAAATGATAATTTCAAAAGTGCTATTGTGTGGGAATGAAGGTGATGGAGTAGCATCTCTTCTATCAGCCTACAAAGGTATGCACATATATTAATTATTCTCCAAAAACAAAAACAAAAAACAAAAAAATACAGGATCAGATTTGGTCTGGTGGCATAAGTTGGCAAAGGAAACTTCTGAGTGTGAGGACAGGGAGACTCTAGCTGTGAACTGCCTATGAGATGGGCAGCTATATAAATTGGAATAATAAAATAAATACGTAAATACATAGGGCCTGTAAAGAAAACAAATCCAGAAACAAATACTCCTATGGGAAAGGCAGCAACTCTGGAAATTGCTGACTCCTTCATTCTAAGTTCCTTCTTGGTCACCTGACCCAGAGCAGTACTTTATTAAGGGGTTGGGAAGAATCGTAGAAGCCATGCTTTCTTTGTTTTGAAAAGAAAGGCATTTTTAATGGAGAAGTAGACGTAGCATAAACATTGCTTATTATGATCAAAGCCATTTACAAGGGATATATTTTTCTCTCCTTTTTAAAAATTCACATGTGGCAACGAGATTATAAAATCACTATCTGTTGATTTCATCCTCTCAAAAAAGACCCTTTGATGGTGAATTGGATGCTTGCAATTGAGGCAAGAAGATGAATGATTTTATTGTCACAGATAAGACCCAAAGATGATAGAAAATCTTGGAGTCCCCCAGGGAGCTTTCATGACTGATTTGATCTGGGACTGAAAGAGTCTGGCAATTACCCTCTCAGAGTGTTGTTTGCTTGTTTGAGGAACAAAGACCAATGTCCAGCCAAGAGTCCTCCAAGATACCTCTGAGCGTTCTAAGACACAAAACTCTTTGCACATTCTTTGTAAGCCAGGCTCAAGAGTTGCTTGCTCTTACTCTTTTCTTGATTGCTATTTGATCTATCAGAAGAAACCTTGCATTGGTTTATTTATTTATTTAGCGTATGGCAAATACATGGACTTATAGTAGTTCAAATGTTAATGTCCAGTCCACCCAGCCATTCAAGGACATGGTGGTCTATGTTGAAAAAATCAGACATTGGGCTGGTGTAAGCTCTTGATGGACATTCGGACACAATGTGGTGGATATTTTGTTGATATTTTGCATTGGTATTGCTCTAGAACAAACAGGAGAAATTATAAATTTCACAGTTCAGGTTCCACACTCCTGCTTATTGATGCCCCTAAAATGTTATGTTTCTGTGCAGGTAATATGTTTACTACTGCAATTGAGTCTGCCCAAGGAAAGAGCAGGATGAGCCAGAAATAGGGTTTTCCTACCTTGCCAGAACAGCTGTTAGTCCCTGTGAGTATTGATGTTTTTGCAATGCTGACTAAAAATGTCACAATCTGCCACTTTGCATGGGTCAAAATGCTAAAATGATTTCCAGGTTAAAAAAAAACACGATTTCCCTACTTCCCCACTACTGATTAAGCAGGAACATTCTTATCTCTTCCAGAAATACAGATCATGCCCTTGGAAATTAAGCATTCATTTGAAAGTTTTAGAATTTAAAACAAGTCTATTCTGCAGGCAGGTGTTTTTTGAAGAGTAACTTTAAATATCAACTGCAGTTAATATTCTTTCTAGCTTTACAGAAAAGCTAGCCAGGAGACCTTGATTCACAGTGTGCTCCTCATTTGATTAGATGTTGTGCATTATCACCCTGAAAATCACAAATATCTTGGCTGTTTTTTGTCCCTAAAGATGCCTGGTGTCAGGGGCAATTCTCAGTATGAAATTTCCATGGACCCCTATCCTGGGCTAAGATCACATTCCAGATCTTAATCCCTGCATCTATTTAATCTTCAGAATGAAAGTGGCTAATTTTCCCCTAATGTCTTGGAGGAAAAGAAATCTGAAGAGATAGTTCGACTTTCAGTGCTCTAAAGCAAAATGCATGCATAGTACATTTTTTTACTGTGGATTCATTAAATGAGAACTGGTTAGCAACACTTCCCTGTAAATTGTGGATCACAGGATCTGGATTCCCAATTGCATAATTACACTTAGGCAGATAGAGTTACAGAATCTTCCTAGTTAATACGGAGAAATTCATATTGAGAAGATGAAATGGAAATTTACTCCTGTAATATCGGGGTCAGCAAATTGGAAATGAAGGCAGCAATATACCCCAATTTCTTTTTCTTTAAAAAGAATTCAAGAGCATCAGTGTTTGGAAGTTGTGGATGGATCCCTTCTGGAAAAATATGTTTGCAAGTATGTGAAAGGTAGCTTATCCCAGGGATATGTTTTTGGTCTCATGCAAATGGTAGATGGGTATCCTGGGACCCGATAGCACTAGGCAATTTTCACCCAGGCAAATAACTCTCGATGGAGGGAGACCTGAAAGTTGTCCTTCTAGGGAATTTTTGAAATTTGATTAAGAGCTGTACGAGAATAAATAAGAGACTGTATGTAACTTTGATTGTCATCCCTGCATGATAAACCTTATACTCAGTTTGTCATTTCCAAAGCTGTGATTCAGTTTCTTTCTTGGAGCCCTCCTGTTTAGTTAGGTGATGAGTTTTTCAAAGGTCAACCTTATAGGTCTTTGCCCCTCCCATTGGCTTAATGATTAGCTGTATCTGGACCTCTTAATGATAGGATCAATCAGAATAGTTAGCCCCTTCTACAGCTTAGACTTGGGTCAAGGGCAATACCTGAGGGAGACAAGAAGAGCTTGAAGATTTTAAAGGGATACTAGTTTATTGGCAGCTGCATCCATTGAAACAGGATAATGTAAGTTTGATGATACAACTTCAGGTAACATTTCACAGATCAGGTGCTTCAGAGAAATACAGGTAGTCCGACTTACAACAGTTCATTTAATGACCATCCGAAGTTACAACGGCACTGAAAAGAGTGACTTATGACACTTTTTTCACACTTATGACCATTGCACATCCCCATGGTCACGTGATCAAAATTCGGATGCTTGGCAACTGACTCATATGTATGATGGTTGCAGGGTCCTGGGGTCAGGTGATCACCTTTTGCGGCCTTCTGACAACTAAAGTCAATGGGGAAGCCACGTAACAAAGATGTTATTAAATTAACAATTGCAGCGATTCACTTAACAACTGTGGCAAGAAAGGTCATAAAATGGGGGAAAATTCACTTAACAATTGTCTTGCTCAGCAACAGAAATCTTGGGCTTAATTGTGGTCTTAAGTCGAGGACTACCTGTATGTTGTGGAACTGGCCCTGGTTCTAACTATGAGAAGATCATTTCCTTTTCCATCCTTGCTTCTTTTGGTCTCCAAAATGTCTAGTGTGGACTCCCAAGTGTATGGCAAATTTCAGGTATTCATGGCGTGACCTGCAGCAGCTTTCTAACTCCTCCATATTATTATCAAGTCCTATCTTCCCCTCCTGCACTTTGCACTGGTAGAGATGGTGGGGCTGTGGTCAATGTTCCCTGTAACAGTAGAAAACGCCGCACGGCAGTTAGAAACTGGCGCGCGGCGCTCTCTTTTCATGTGCACGGGCACGCAGGCGCACAGCCTCTGCCATTAGAAAACGCCACACGGAAGTTGGAAACTACCGCGCGGTGTTCTCTCATTACGTGCGCGGCCGCGCGGCCGCGCACCTTAGAGGGAACAGTGGCTGTGGTGGCAGAAGAGCAATTGCATTTGAGATTTTCCTCTCTAAAAACAAAGGGTGAGAAATGTAGGATGTTCTTTTAAAAATAAGGTGAGAGTTTTCACATAATCACAAGATCCCAGGAATGGAGCTGTGAAGTATGTTCATTTTAAAAGTCGCTACTTTAGGGCTTGTAATAAGGCTGAGGGTATGTTGGGTGGAATCTTGATTGAATCAAAACTAGAAATCTTTCTGCAGTAAAAAGCTGGATTTTGCCCCAGGACTAGGTAACACAAATGAAATCTGTAAAGAAAGTTTTTGCAATGATCCTTGTATGTCACTGTTACTGTAAATGTGTAAATGACGGTGGTGTGACCAGGGATTTGGAACAGAAAAGTGTCCAGTGCTTTATTTTTCCATGGAACATTGTCTACCCCACATCAGAAAAAAATCTATTTCAAAGGTTTTTGGAATAGAACCATCAGATTTCTGCAGGTTTTCTTTTCTAAAGACTCGATTAAAATAGTTAATGTCAATCAAAAGTTCCTGAAGTTTTAAAACTCTTCTGTTTAGTCAGATTAGAAAAGGAAGACTGGGATTTTCTTACAAGGTCAAAAGAACTAAAACATGCTTTTTTGGTTGGAAAAGTAGAACAGGTAGTTCTTTATGAGACTATATCAGATTCCCCCTCTTCAAACACTCAGAAAAATGCAGAAAACACAATATTTAAGAGAGAGCGACCTGCTGGTGATGTCACGATGACGTCACGGATCTGGTTCAGTCCGTGGACGCCGCCATCTCTTTTTTTTTTAGATTTTTTTTTCTCTTTTTTCTTTTTTTTTCTCTTTTTTTTTCTTCTGCGCATGCGCAGAAGCCGAGTTTCCAGCACTGCGCATACGTCGCCATCTTGTTTTTGGCTTTTTAAAATTTTTAAAAGGCGCAGCCACACAGCACAGGAGGAAGTGAACCGGCAGCGAGGTAAGTTAGAACCCACCCAGCTAGCCACACCCTTATGGGATTAGAACCTGGGCCACTTGCCTTGTCAGGCAAGTGTTTAAAGCTCTGAGCCACAGGATTCTTCTCCCTATCTGCTTGATCCAGGGTTCTAATCCCAGGTTCTAATCCCATAAGGGTGTGGCTAGCTGATGAGAGCTAAATAGCTTGAAATAGATCTATACTAGTCTCCCTTTATTTATGTAAAAATATAACATATAGAAACGGACTGTCATTTGTAATTAACTGGATGGCCCCTGGAGGGGCCGAAAGGCAAAAAGGAAGCAGTATGCTTTCTCCCATATTTGGGTATACCAGGTGATTTAACAGAGAAAAAAACATATATATAAAATGTGTGTATGTATGTATGTTTGTGTGTGTGTGTATCTATCTCTGTCTCTCTGTCTGTCTGTCTGTCTGTCTATCTATCTATCTATCTATCTATCTATCTATCTATCTATCTATCTATCTATCTATCTATCTATCTATCTATCTATCTATCTATCTATCTATCTATCTATCTATCTATCTCCTAGCAGAGTTTTGTCTTGTTTGAAAAGAGGCATTACACACACATACACATACATATAAAATGCCTCTTTCCACACAAGATGAAACTCTTCTAGGGAATTGATTTGGAAACTTGTGCTCATGGATATTACGGATGGAAGATTAATGCTTCATTTTTCTTATCTGACCATGGATCCACTGCAATTTCAGGGGGAGCTTGTGGCTTTTCCTGATACTCAGTTACAAGGTTCAGCAGAGGCTTTTGTCACAACTTGGACAAGGAGCTAGTGACAAAGGCCATGGACTGATTCACTTTGTGGAACCTGATAGAGCCCCATGATTTACTGAGTGGCTCAGAGAGATGAGGAAAACATAAGAGAGACTTAGAGCATTAAGTGACATAAGAGACATTTAAAGTCTTCAGTGGAACTATATCTACATGGAGGAAACAATGCAGTGGGGTACCTCAAAGTTTTGTCCTAGGCCCAGTACTCTTCAACATTTTCATCAAAGATTTAGATGAGGTGATAGAAAGAGACCTCATTAAATTTTCAGACAACACCAATCTGGGAGGAATAAGCAGCACTTTAGAAGATAGATTCAAAATTCAGAAGGATCTTGACAGACTTGAACACTGGGCCCTACTGAATAAAATGCATTTCAGTGGTGAGAAAAGTAAGGTCTTAAACTTATCCAAGAAAGACCAAATGCACAGATATAGGTAGTACCTGGCTCAACAGCAGTAACTGTGAAAGGAATCTAGATGTCCTAGTGGACAACTACTTAAGTATAAGCCAGCAGTATGCGGCAGCTGCCAAAAAAGCCAAATCAGAGCAACAGAGGGATAGTATCAAGATCTTGTGAAGTGATAGTATAATGTACTAATAAGACCACATTTGGAATACTGCATTCAGTTGGACTCTTTCTGGGCAGATCTTTGGAAGTGACATGTCTGAGCCTTGTTATCTGGGAGGAGTTCGAGCTAGTTGCTGTTGAGGAAGTGGACAAGGTCCTTTGGGCTGTGAGCTCAGCCGTCTCTGTTCTGGACCCATGCCCCTTCTTGTTGGTTAAGATCTCCTGGGAGATGGCATGTGGTTGGGTCTAATAGTAATTAATGCCCTTTGTGGGAGGCGGGGTGCTGCCTGCTCTGAAGGAGGCAGGGGTATACCCCCTTCTCAAGAGCCATCCTTGGACCCAGCAGTACCTTTTAGGGAAGGTTGTTGAGAGGGTAGTTGGTTTTATGGAAGATTGCTGAGATGGTGGTTCAAAAGAGTCCAGAAGCAGATTATCTGGACCCTTTTCAGTCTGGGTTCAGACTAGGACACAGCACTGAAACAGCATTATTTGCACTTGTTGGTGAGCTTTGGAGGCCTGGGGGGGATTGTTGTTGATGCAATCATTCTGGCCCTCCTGGATCTCTCAGCAGTTTTTAATACTATCATAGAATCATAGGACTGGAAGGGAGCTTGGAGGTCTTCTAGTCCAATCTCCAGTTCAAGGCAGGAGACCTTATACTTTCCTAGACAAATGGCTGATTTTTTACAAAAATCTCCAGCGATGAACACCCACAACTTCAGAAAGCAAACTGTTCCACATTAATTGCTCTCACTGTCAGAAAATCTGTCCTTACAGTAGTTCTAGGTTGGATCAATCTTTAAGAAGTTTCCACTCATTGCTTCTTGTCCTGCCCTCATGTGTTTTGCAGAATAAGTGAACCCCTCTTCTCTGTTGCCTGGGCATTCAGTACTGGAAGACATAGCAATAGCAATAGCACTTAGACTTATATACCGCTTTACAGTGCTTTACAGCACTCTCTAAGCGGTTCACAGAGTTAGCATATTGCCCCCAACAATCTGGGTCCTCATTTTACCCACCTCGGAAGGATGGAAGGCTGAGTCCACCTTGAGCCGGTGAGATTTGAACCGCTGAACTGCTGAACAGTCAGCTGAAGTAGCCTGCAGTACTGCACTCTAACCACTGCGCCACCTCGGCTCTATATACATGTCTCCCCTAATCCTTCTCTTTGATATGGTAGACATACCTAGTTCCCTTAACCATTCATCATATGATTTAGCCTCCAGACCTTTTATCATCAGATCTGCGTTTCTCTTCTCTGCACCATCAAACATGGTATCCTTCCGGACCAGCTTGAGGGGTTGGGAATGGGAGGCACTGTGTTAGGATGGTTCTCCTCTTTCCTCCATGGCTGGCTCTAGTTGGTGTTGATAGAAGGGGAGAGATTGAGCCTGAAGCTCCTGTCATGTGGAGCGCCCCAGGAGCTCAAACCTTTCACTTCTCCTTTTCAACATCTATATGAAATCGCTGGGGGAGATCATCTGTAGGTATGGGGTGTGGTATCACTAGCACAGTATACTGATGATACCCAATAATATATCTCCACCTACCTAACTGGACGAGTGTTGGCTGTAAGGTGTGGATGGGGAAGAATCAACCAACATAACCGTGGCAAGATGGAATGGCTCTGGGTTTTTGTCCCCACCCTTCCCATTGAGGCCAGATGATATTTCATCTCTGGGTGCGGTGGCACTCCCCAGACTGAGTTGAATGCACCATTTGGGAATCCTCCTAGAGTCCTAGACTCATGGCTCCTGCTCAAGAACCAGGTGCCAGCATGGTGGGGGGCTTTGCATAGATTCATTTGGTACTCCAAATGTGCACTTTCCTGAGCCAGGAAGCCTTGCTCATGGTCACTCATGCTTTGGTCACCTCCCATTTGGATTACTGCAATAAGCTCTACATGGGAAGCTACAAGACCACTGGGAAGCTACAAGTGGTTTAGAATGCTCTGCAAAAGATGTGTTTTATTTGTTTAGTTGGGAGTAAGAGATGAGTGAAATAGGGGATGTGGTATAGGGCAAAATGGGAACAACAAAACATCTAAGTCACTTTGAAGATTGTACCATCTGGATATCCAGAGTTTGGTTGTCCTTAGGAGTCTTAGGTATTACACTATTATTTATTGTAGCTATATCATGCATGAGGAATCACAGATTTTTATGAATGTGCTTTATGCTACATTATAAAATGGTTAATTTTTACAAAGCAGCACAGATGCTTGTGCCTGCACATTGGTATACCCAAGTAACACCTCTACCCTGGCAGCAGCACTACTGACCATTGTGCTTTTAAGTATAATTCTGGGTGGTGATTTTTATCTATAAATGGTGCAGGGGTCGGATACTTGTGAGACTGTCTATCTCCTATCCCATCTGTCTGACCAGCAAGGTCTGACATCATTGGCATTTGGGTCCTGTTACTTAGTGTCAGTTGGGCAGGATTCAGGAGGCTGTTTCCCATTCCTATTGCTGTTTGACCTCTTTGTGATAGCATCCACCTGAGATTCAATTAGCCTAAATCATGCGTGTCTTTTAGAAGGCACTGAAGACTCATTCTGCCTCCCCCGTCCCCTTAGGCATTGGGTCTGGGAGTGATATGACCTATTGGGCGAATTTCCTCCCAGCACTCAAGTGTTTATTTATTATGTTTTTCTATTTATTTCCTGTTTATTATGTTTTAGCAATAGCAATAGCACTTAGACTTATATACTGCTTCATAGTGCTTTACAGCCCTCTCTAAGCAGTTCACAGAGTCAGCATATCTGGGTCCTCATTTTACCCACCTTGGAAGGATGGAAGGCTGAGTCAACCTTGAGCCGGTGAGATTTGAACAGCCGAACTGCAGCTAGCAGTCAGTTGAAGTAGCCTGCAGTGCTGCACTCTAACCACTGCGCCACCTCGGCTCCTCGGTTTTCCCTGGTGGCACAGTGCAGTATTGCAGGCAAACTCTGCCCACAACCTGGAGTTCAATCCTGACGGAGCTCAAGATTGACTCAGCCTTCCATCCTTCCGAGATCAGCAAAATGAGGAGCCAGATTGTTGGGGCAATATACTGACATTGTAAACTGTCCAGAGAGTGCTGTAAAGCACTATGGAGTGGTATGTAAGCCTAAGTGCTATTGCTATTGCTATTTTGTTTTATTATGTGGTTTTTACTGATTCATTGTTATTGATCATGTATGTACACCTGAGTCGTGTGGTCAGTAGGGTGGCTATAGAAATAAGAGTCAATAAATATATAATACATAAACACAATAAGAAAGAAAACCTTGCATTTCTTCCCAGTCTAGCCTTATGGCACAGTCCTCCAGGATCTGAAATAGTGCACAATTCCTTCTCTTCCTGCTCTTGCTCCTCCCCCCTGCCCCCCCTGCAGTTGCCCCTTCTGAAGAGGAGGAAGCTGTGTGTGTCATTGTTGGCGTGGGCGTGTCGGATGCATGTAAGAATAGCAACTTTCGGTGGCTGGCAGTCCTTGGGCCTGCTGTCGCCTGGGCACTCAATGCTTCATTGTCCTGAAGGGTTGGCTAGGCAGGCATTGTTTAGCGTGCCGTGCTTGTCTCCGTTTGGGGAGAGGGAAGGAAATGAAGGTAACAGTAGAGTGATGGTTGGCGCTCTGTAGTTTTGTGCATGTTGTTAAATCTTTATATTTTACATCTCACAAAATAATTATATTTGTCATTTATTATATTCTCATTTCTGCTCCAGAGGTGAAATCACATTCAAGATTTCTGGAGTTTTGCAAAAGGATAGGCAAGGCAGGGAATATTGACGCTTGGGCTGTAGGGCATCTTTCTGCTTTCCTGGAAGGAGAATGCTGTCCAACCGTTGCTTGTATGGAGTGGGGGAGGATATGCAGGTGACTGCTTGGAACTGGATTTCTTCCCTTTCTAAAATGACAGAAGACGGGTTCTACTACCATAACCAATGGAGAATGTTATCAATGACCTCAAATTCGGGGATTGATAAAGATGAAATATAATAAATCTGTTCTTTTCCTTTCTTTTTTCAGTGACTGAACAAGTAGGGCACATGCCAGAGTCACATTTAGCAAGTGGCTGGGTACATCTGTCTGTGCATGACACAGCAGGAGGAAGAGAGAATGCAGTGCCTAAGCCTCTGCACTCTCTCCCTTGCAGGCATGTGACCTTGGCTTTGCAGAGCCTTCTGAGGATGGCAGAGCTGATATACACAGTGAACAAGCTGGATGAAACACAAATTCTTGTGATCCAGAACAAGGGTGGATAAAGTGACTATTTTTGCCATAGTAGAAGACAGTCATGGCTGTTCTGCAACACTTGCTTAGTATAAAAACCCTCACCTCACCATTGTGATCTCATTTTGTGGAAGTCCCATCTCATCCCTTTTTTCTTTTATTGTTTGTTATTATTGTATTATTTATTATTCATTTAGTTCATCACACATTCATCCAGATGTTCAGACTGGATTTGGCATTTTTGTCTACCTAAGGACCTGGACTAGGCAGATGTGGATCTTTGACGGTATTAGAGATATCGTCCGCAGGATGTAAGCTGTTCTGAGTAAAACCGCTTTTTGCAATTGGCTGGCAGTGAATTTGTCAATGCCGATGGTATTCAAGTGGTGCTCCAATTGTTCATTTTATAATTTGTTCATATCATTATTATTATTCTACTATGTTTTCCCCAAAATAAGACCTGGTCTTATATTAATTTTTGCTCCAAAAGACGCATTAGGGCTTATTTTCTGGTTAGGTCTTATTTTCAGGGAAATACAGTACTAAATGCATCCGTCTGGCTGATGATCTTAACTGGGGCTTATTTTTGAAGTGGGGCTTATATTACAAGCATCCTGAAAAATCATGCTAGGGCTTACTTTCTGGTTGGGTCTTCTTTTCGGGGAAACACAGTATTATCATTTATTATTTATTATTGGAACAGAATGTTTGGAGACTTGCATTTCCAAGGGTGTCCTTCTGGTAATGCAACTGCTGTCTCATAGATAAAAGGATTTTCATACACAGTTGGAAAGATCTTGTGGGCCTTCTCTTTTGTCTTTCAGAAATTGGCAGTGCATTGGATTTCCAGTACTGCAGCTCCAATTTCAGATTCTGATGATAATGTCATGTTTTGGCTAAATGAGTGAACTAGGAAGTCCTCAATTTAGATCTCACTTCAACCAAAAACTCAATGAGAACCAAGAGAGAACCTATGCGCCTCGGTACACCCCTTCTGTTTAACAGTATAACCTTCTGGGGTCCATTCATTGATCATGCTAGAATGTGATGAGAACTTAAATTAGTGAAGGCATCAAAATGCCTAAAGGGCCTCTCAGTAATACACCTGTTGACCATGTTCCCCAGCTGAAGTGTTATTGATCTGAAGGGGGGGCTTATGGTATTGCCTTTGTGTACTTAATTGACAACATATTACCAACACTCTGCTATCAGACATGATGACTAAGTACTGCGGGCTCTACAATCTCAGCATTCCTAGAAGGTGTCAGATTGGGGAAGGGGGGAAATAAAATTACCCAGGTTGGGACTAGACTGACAACAAAATCTTGCAGCTATTTTTTTTTCCTGAGCTCCAGCTATCCTGAAAAAGGAATATTGCAGTAATTGAAGGTTTAGAAGGTACTTCAGTCTTCAGCTTGAGCACATAGTGTAGGGAAAGGGTCATCTAGAAACCTCCAAATGTGGTACTGGAAGACAGTTTTTAACCCTCCATCTCCCATTTCTAATTTCACTCCCTGGGTATTTGGAGTAGTGCAATCCTATACTTAAACCCCACAGCCTTTAGTTGATCCCTGATGTTATGCATGACACATTCAATTAACCTTAAGAGTTCATAGGTCTTGGAAGTCACTGAATATTAGATGTATTTTTTTAAAGAACAAGTCTCTTTATTTTTATGAAAGGTACCTTTTAATATAATTCAGACACCAACAAAATAAGGACCAAATAAATGGAACATAAACAAATGGATAATCTTTTTCTTTTAGTTTACAGACTAAACAGTTTTGAATTTCTGATGATTTTGCTAAATAACTATGTTTTTGTTAACTACTTTAGACACAGCTTTTTCTGGAACTTTGGACATTATTAATAAATAATATTAATAATAGGATATTGCATTATTTTAGGTATATTTTCCCATATGCTGTTCATTTGTTCCTTTTTCAATTTGTTACCTATTTTAAAATGTATATTTCTATCATATTCATGGATGCCAAAGCATTATATTCTCCTAAAAGCAGAGACAAAATCAATGTTGAGAAAAGTATATTTAAAAATCAGTACATAAAGATAAGATTTGCTTACTCCAGCATGTGATAACCCTTTTAATCTGTTCAACAACTGCAATGTGCTTTCTGTATATAAAACGAAGGATGACTCCAACTGGACGCCTTGTAGAGACACTTTTAAAGCCTATCCCATGGCGATAAAAGCAGTGAACGACATTAGTTCTCTGCTCTTATTGCATCCACAGAGTGTTGCCCATTGGCCCTGTTCCCAATCCCCCGATCCCTTCTTGTTCAGGGGGGCTCAGGCAATCATCTTCAGGGCAATGCAGAACAATATGTCAGATACCTGTCAGATAAAATCATATGGATTTCTTCCCTGTTAGAACTTTTGCATGTTCAGATGGATACAAGTCCATATGAGATGCCTACGGAGACTTCTTGCTTAGTAATTTGGGAACAATTTGACCCTGTTGGACATAAGGAAGTGGACAGGAACCTCTGTGCTGTTAGGGCAACCACCTGTCATTTAGACCTTTGTCCCTCCTGGCTGGTGAAAGCCTCCAGGACGGTGACTAGCAGGTGGGTTCATACAATGATAAATTCCTCACTGCAAGAGGGGACATTCCCGGAACCTTTTCAGGAGGCCCTGTTTGTCCTTGCCTTAAACAACCATCACTCGATCCCACCTGCCTGGACAATCTTCCCTTTTTGGTAGCTCAGCAGCTCTGGATGAAATAAACTTCCTAGGCCCCTTTCAATCCAGATTCAGGCCCACTATGGGACAGAGACAGCCTTTGTCGCGCTCGTGGATGATCTCTGTCTGGAGGCTATCGTGACCTGGATGGGAGACAACAGACTTCGACTGAATCCTGGCAAAGCTGAGTGGCTTTGAGTGCATGAAATCTCAGGATCCAAGTTTTTGTCATCCTTAGTTCTGGATCGGGTTGCATTACCCCATTCAGATCCAGTTCACAACTTAGGAATTCTCTTGGACTTACAACAACTGCTCAAAGAGCAGATGGTGTGTGTGACTAGGAGAGCCTTTGCACAGATCCAGTTTGTGTACCAGCTACAACCTTTCCTGGAGCATGACTGCCTGCGCTCAGTTACTCAAGCCCTAGCCATCTCTTGTCTGGACTACTGCAATGTGCTTCACATGGGGCTGCCCTTGAAATCAATTTAGAAGCTTCAGCTGGTGCAAAGCATCGCAGCGAGAGCAGTCTGGCTTCCCCTAGGATGGCTCATATTACACCTCTGCTCTGCGAACTACACTGGCTACCAATCTGCTTCTGAGTGCAGTTCAAGGTTTTTGTTATGAACTTTAAAGCCCTTAATGGCATAGGTCCAGGCTACCTAATGAACCATCTCATCCTGTCCTACTTATGCTAGCAGAGAGCAACTACTATGCATCCTGTTGGTCAAATAACTCCAACTACCAGGATCCAGATGAAGAACCTCCTCTGCTGCAGCATCCCCCCTTTGGAACATCCTACCCTCAGGGCAGTGGTCCCCAACCTTTGCAACTTGGCGGCCTGGCGGAGGGGGAGAGGGGATCCAGGCCACGTGAGCAGAGGGCTGGCATACATGTGCGCATGGCCCAGTAGTGGGCTGTGGCCCGAGGGTTGGGGACCCCTGGTCTAGGGTAAGATCTGTCCCCACTCTCCTATCCGTCTGCAAGAGCGGAAGACTTGGCTCTGCAAGTTGGTCTGGGGACCAAATAGAGGAGTTCCATGTTGGAAGTGGCTGCTGGATTGATGGCAGACTCCACCTCCCTCTTGCTCTCTGCCCTGTCCATCGTTTTGTTATCATATTGATGCATTCTCATTGTTTATTTTATTGTTCTATTATTTTACTTCTGATTTATTTACACTCTTTTCATTTCTTTTTATTGTTGTAAATTTGAATGGTCACTAAGTGAACTGTTGTAACTCAAGGACTACTTGTATAATGTAATTCACAATAGTATAATCTTACATTTATTTTCAAGCATCATGGAATTAAGTTAAAATATCCAGTATTTCATTAATATAGTTTAAGTAATTGAATATATTGTTTTAAAATATTTCTAAAATCCACGAAATATATGAGTATCAAAAGCAATAGTCAACACAATGTAAATCATAAAATGAGATTAAGAATTACAGTCATCTCTATGTGACTATTTAAAGACTTTAAAGACAAGCCCGTATCTAGAGTTATCATCTAAAAGTGGTTTCCTCATTGCATTAAATTCTGGGTCAGATTTACTTTCGAAATGTGAGCTAATTTTGGACATTGAGGCAATCTCCCAGAGCTTAATTAGCATAGATTCTTCTGCAGAAGGAACTGAGCATACTTTCCAATAGGAAGCATAGAGTATCCTTGTAAAGCAGTTCACTGTACTTGGTGGGAATATAGAGCTGAGAAACATTTAATTTAGAAATAGGTAGGAAGGGAAAGTCAGCTTTTAGATTTACAGTATTTCATTCTATTATAAAGAATTTTCCAAAATTGTTGAGTTTGTAGCATTGCACCACATTTGGAAGAAAGACCCAACCTGATATTTATATTTCCAGCCTTGGAAATTCCAGAATGAATTGTCCATTTTAATAGTCATCACAGGACAGGAGTAATGTACCAGCAGTAAAACATCTTATACCTGTTTTCTCTAAGTATAACATTTTCTCTAAGTATAACATTTGGTATGGCTTGTAATCCATTTAAATTCCCATTGTCGCATATAACTTATTATATTTGAATTCTTTATTTAATCATACAGACTTTAATTTGTTCAATATCTGAATCATATTTCATCAATACTTAATAATGACTAGGAAAACCTTCACATTTTGTGTGTAAATTCAGTCACTTTTCTAAGTATTTCCCTTGTTTTTTGATACGATACTTTCAATACCTTTCGATTTGAAGGTATTGAAACTGATCAGGTAGTTCTGGATATTCCAAAGAGAAAGTCTCAAAAGATTGTATCTTGTCTTGATAATAATAAGTCTCGCAACCTATGCAATTGATTGTCTCTTAATTGAGTAAATCCTCTTCATAAAATAATTGTTTAATAATGAGATGTGGCATGATAAATATGGATTGATTATTTTTTTGTGTTTATCCCACACTTCTAATATGATGTTTATTACTGCATAAGATGATTCTGTTTACATCATACAAAGATATTTGTGCAGTCCATCAGTGAGTGCAGCTCCCTCAGTGAAAGTGACCAAATCATACAGTGATATATTCCAAGTTGGACAGCTAGCTTACTGGTACAATTTATAGTTTGGGCTCTAGGCTGCCTCATTTTTCTAATCCTACAATATCTTAAATTTAATTCTTTTATTGCACCATATAAAATTGGTGCAATTACTTTCCTGTACCAATCATTTAATTTCTTGTTTTCAGTTTTTATTGGTACTACATCCACATGGAGAGAAGTAAGCAGTGGAGTACCACAAGATTCAGGCCCAGTACTCTTCAATATCTTCATAAATGGCTTAGATGAGGGAATAAAAGGGGAACTCATCAAATTTGCAGATGACACTAAACTGGCAGGAATAGCCAACACCCCAGAAGACAAGCTCAGGATCCAAAAAGATCTTGACAAACTTGAATAATGGGCCCTATCCAACAAAATGAATTTTAATCTGGAGAAAAGCAAAGTTTTACATTTAGGCAGGAAAAATAGCATAGCATTTAGACTTATATACTGCTTCACAGTGCTTTACAGCCCTAAGCGGTTTTCAGAGTCAGCATATTGCCCCCAACAATCTGGGTCCTCATTTTACCAACCTCAGAAGGATGGAAGGCTGAGTCAACCTTGAGCCTGGTGAGATTTGAACTGCCAGATTGCAGGCAGCCGGCAGGCAGCAGAAGTAGCCTGCAGTACTAACCACTGTGCCACCACGGCGCAGTGGTATAAGTACAGATTAGGTGAGACCTGGTTCAAAAACAGTAACACTGAGAGGGACCTTGGAGTTCTAGTGGATGATCACTTGAATTTGAGCTAGCAGTGTGCAGCAGCAGCCAAAAAAGCTAATACAATACTGGGTTGTATAAACAGAGGCATAGAATCAAGATCACGTCAAGTACTAGTACTGCTTTATAAAACCCTAGTAAGATCACACCTGGAATACTGCAACCGATTTTGGTCACCATACTACAAAAAAGATGTTGAGATCTTAGAAAAAGTTCAGAGAAGAGCAACTAAGGCCTGGAGACTAAAACATATGAAGAATGGCTGCAGGATTTGGGTCTGGCTAGTCTAAAGAAAAGAATTGGGGGTGACGTGACAGCAGTATACCAGTATTTGAGGGGCTGCCACAAAGAAGAGGGGGTCAAATTATTTTCCAAAGCACCAGAGGGCAGGACAAGAAACAATGGTTGGAAACTAATCGAAGAGATGGAATTGAGGAGAAACTTCCTCACAGTGAGGACAAATAACCAGTGGAACGGCTTGCCTCCAGAAATCATGGATGTTTTTTAAAAGAGTCTAGACCAGTGATGGCTAACCTTTTTGTCGAAAGCGCGCACCCGCACCCATAATGCAATGCGTGTGTGACCCCCCCATGTGCCCCGCGACCCCGCACATGCATGCGTGACCACTGTGTGTGCCCCGCCCCTGCGCATGTGTGTGTGACCCCCCCCCCGTGCATGCGTGCGCACCCCTCACCCCATTTTGGGCCTGGAAGACCACCTGCACCAACCTGGAAGCCAAAATGGGGCATGGGGGGGGCATGAGGCCCCAAAATGCAATGCGAGTGCCCCCGCATGCGTCCCGCCCCCTGTGCATGCGCAGCAGAGACCTGAAGACCAGCTGGCCGGTAGGTGTGCGCGCATGCCCGGTGGAGCTGGGCTGGGGCGACGGCTGGCGTGCCCGCAGAGAGGGCTCTGCGTGCCACCTGTTCACCATCACGGGTTTAGACAGTCACTTATCTGAAATGGTATAAGTTCTCCTGCTTGAGCAGGGGGCTGGACTAGAAGACCTCCACGGTCCCTTCCAGCTCATTCTATTCTATAGTATTTACTATATAGTATGTACATTTTTTTTCTTTTTTCCCCCCTTCCTTTCTCTCCCCCCCTTTATATTCTGGCCTTATCCAGCTTTATTTTTTCAATTATGTGGGCAGTTTCCCTGTCATTATAGCCTTTTTAACAGCAATTTGATTTTTGATGCTTGATGCATATTATATATTAATACAAACATACATGAATGTAAACTGCCATTCCCTTTTAGGCAACTATTGTTATGTGAAGCACAGAAAAGAAGTAAGAAATATTAATCCAAAGACAGTAAAAGCCTGAGAAAATAAATACTCTAGTTTATACCAATACTATTCATTCTACTTATTCATACATTTTTATGTTTGCAAATGATCCTTTCTTCCACCATGGCTATATATTGCTTCATAGTTTGCCTTTTGTTCCTTAAGCATCTGTTTTCTTTTCAAGTATCAACTCCATACTTTCTCAGCCTTCCCCTTTCTCTCAAGCCATGTTGTCTTCCTCATATATTTGGGATTCGGTTCAGTCCTTAACCATTCTTTCTATGTATTCAACATAATTCTTTATCGCTGGTCTTTGTTTCAAAGACCATATTCAAGCTCATTCAATCAACATTCATTAAGTACTTTATGGGTTCCTCCTTTTTGTGTTTGACCATACAGATTTTGAAAGTACCCCATTATCACTATAAACAATTTAATATATTTCTTAGCTGGAAGCTGCATAGACAGAAGACAGAATCCATTTTGAAAAGGGGGGGGGGAATGTTTTGCAATGTTATCCAGGACATTTTTGAGACTCTGTAACTTACGCAAGTGGACAGAGTTCTTTTGATCTTAAGTCTGCCACTTGTGGATTTAATTCCTGCACACTAGGTTGATGAAAGAAGACAAGGGGGGACTAAGAGTTGGATCCAGGTGTTCATCAATGCTTCTTTGGATGAAGAAGAGATTCCAGTGCACTCTGATTCCAGTGCTTTCTTGTCTCAAGAAGCCAAGATGGACCAATGGAAAAGAATGACTCCTGCCCTATTTCACCCATATCTTTTGGGGGAAGGTTGTTGAGAAAGTGGCAGGGCTACAGTTATAAAGAACTGTGGGAGGTACAGATTATATGGACTCATAGCAGTCCATGCATGGAATAAAAAAAACATTGGGTTATTCTTATAGAAAATGTGTCATGGGATTTGGTTCTAGATGTCTCATCAGCCTTCATTCTCTCATTATAGAATAACAGTAACAGCACATTCTTATTGTCAGGCACAGGTTCAGTCTTCATATACCTGTTAAATAAATCACAAAGCCACTCTAGAAGCAAAGCACAATTTGAATCTTATTATTTCTCCAATTATACCATCTACACTCCTAACCTTACAATTTTTCAATAGGATTTTAGTTTTTTCCTTGGGCACTAACACTAATAGTATCTGAATGCTACTCTCCATTATCATCCCATACAAATCTCTAAAATATTATTTCCAACTTCCCTTCACTGCAGTTTCTCCCCACATAATTTCACTATTTTTCTTTTTAATTTGATTCAGTCTGCTGGATGTTCCTTGTTTAACACTCACCTTTTCCAAAACTGATTTGTAAAATCAGCTTTATAAAAAAAATCTTTATGCATTTTCTGTTTTTGTAAATCTTGCTGTCACTGATAACAGTTTTTAAAACTATATTATGGAGTACTTTCCTTTAAGCTCTATTTTTATTTATTTTTTTGAAATAAGCATTTTCTTATATGCATTTTTCTCATACTTACAGAAAATCATATTTTAGTTTCCTGCAGTTCTGCTTTTGCTTTCTTTCATTTCTCTCATTTTCCTACATGCCTATAATTTTCCCAAAGTCCACTCCTAAAACAATCAGATAAAGAGCTTGCCCACATTCAAAACCTCATATCACACATGCATACTTTCCTTGCATCCTCATAAGTCATGCTTTTGGATGTACATTCATTCCTTTCCTACACATATGAATGGATACATGTATTCATTTATTCTCATCAAACAGTATTCAGTCTGATTTATTCTTGGTTCTCCAAATGGGCCAGTAACTTTTTCTACATTCTCATCTCATTCCCATTCATTCAGTCATTCATGCCATCATTCCTCTGAATTACACTCATGGTTTTTCTCATAACTCATGTTCTTCCATTAGCTTCCTTTTGGGAGAATAACCAATTTGCAGCTATCACCAATCTATAGATACTTACTTTAATACATACTCACAGCACTTCAGATAATATAAATGCATAGTTTCTTGAATATATTTTAGTCCTTTATTTCATTATTAAAACTACACCTTCACTTCTACATATATTCCTCATTTTATAATATCAAACTACATTCATTCAAGTATGTTACATTATTTCACATTTTCACTTTCAGAGACACGCATTATATTTTAGTGCTTTCATTTTCTTTGTTAATTCATATTCTTTACCATTTAATCTACTTATGTTTCAGGTTTCAGTCATTCACATGCTATGGTTAGCCATGAGGTTGGTCAATGAAAACTTTAACATATTAACTTTTTAGGAAGTTAGAGAAGATGTAAATTTAGTTACCCTGGTTAGTTATACATACAGCATTTCCTGCTAATTTGAGCGCACTCTGGTTTTTTGGCATGTTTTCACTGCAGATAACACAAGTACAACACAAACCCAGTTTTAACGAAGAATGCTTATATTATTCTATACAAGCTATGAAACTTAGTCTAGATGCCAAGAAAGCCAACTTAAATATTGCTGCAATTCTTCATCTGGGAGATGCATGCACATAGTCAGAATTTATTGGGGAAAACAATGTTGTATTCGCAATATGCTAGCAAAGCAAATTTGCACCCCGATCCTGTTGATTTCAGTCATCCAAGACCCATATCATCTCCTATTATCACCTTCTAAAATGTACTCTTTGAGTACAGAAGAATACAGCAAAATATTTAAACCTTTCCATCTGTTCTTTACCTTTAGTGGGTGTCAAAGAATGTAATATATGAGAGAGAGAGAGAGAGAGAGAGATGGGAGGGAGAGAGAGAGAGAGAGAGAGAGAGAGAGAAGAATGGTATTTAAAACTGCTATGAATATTAAGAAGCATAGGAAGAATATTGTACATACTTTATTGTGTCACATATTGAAACAGCTAAGCCAATTTTGACTAGCTTAAGTTTGCTTAAGGTGTTTTGAAGGGCTTTAGTTGGCTTGTGTGCTACTAAAGCCCTTCAAAACATCTTAAGCAAACCAAAAAATCCTGCAACTCTAGAAGAAAAACCAGGAGTCATCTACAACATGCAATGTAATGACCGCAACAGCCACTATGTAGGACAAACAGACAGAAGACTGGCAGAATGCATCCATGAATGCCAACTAGCAGTCAGAAGAAATGATGAAAATTCTTTAATTTCACAACATATAGACAGATTTAACCATAGTTTCAATTGGGAAAATGTGACCATCCTAGACCAAGCCAAGTCCAAAAACGCCAGGGAATTTCTAGAAGCCTGTCACTCTGAAAAGTTAGCCATCAATCGACACATAGTGTCAATCATCCCACGCAGTTTATACAGCAAACAAAGACTCCTGAGACATTTTTCTGTTGCCAAGGGTACAATTTATTGAGCTGACATTGATATGGAAGTAACAAAGACAATTCTAATGTTTTCGTGCACAAATAGCATAGTTAAACATTCCCCTTTTTCCGTGGCCCTCCCATTGTCATTTTATTTCCTCCAATCAATTATATTCAGTTTGTTTTGGGAACAGACTCTTTGTCTAGCGGACTTCCCCAACAGGTGACCTTGGGACACTGGTATGTTTCAGCTACGAGTTGGTGCTCTTGCATTCCATTACTCCTTCCCTTGCATTCCAACCCATTCCCTCCCCCCCCCATTGCTTCTTGTCTGGCTGTGAATGGGGTTTGCAAAGTGAGCCAAGCTTCAGCCATGATATGCCGCACCCCTCCAAAAGATTATCCCTGAAACAGAATAAACACACATATATTATTAGCGGTACCTTTTCCTAAGTGTACCTAAAATCCCCCAGGCTTAATTGGGTACTTGGCATGGAATTTTCATGCAAGTTTAGGGACATGGACATGTGTTGCTACCACCCATTCTGCCTCTGCTAGAGGGAATCCCTTCCACAGGACTAAGTATTGCAATTTCCCTTTGTGAATTCAGCAGTCCAGGATCTCCTTAACTTCAAAATGCTTTTCCCCTTCTACTCATATGGGAGAAGAGGGCAGTTCAGCATCTGGCCACAGAGGCAAACTATGGAATGGCTTCAATAGGCTACAATGAAACACTGGGTGGACGCATCTAAGGTTCTTTGGCAGCTTCAATTCTACAGTCACTGGTTTTATGATCCAGATGATGGGGAAGGGTCCTATATACTTGGGACCTAGTTTCTTGCAGGGTTGCCCTAGCTGCAGGAACTTGGTAAACAGATACATTTAATCTCCTATCTTAAACTCCTTTTGGGCCACTCTCTTCCTGTCAGCCTGCCTCTTCTGTGTCTCTCTTGCAGCTTCTAATGCCTTACAAACCATAGGCCAGGTATTTTGTAGAGTGTTGATCCATTCGACCAATGATAAGATTGAAGAGGTCTGCTGAGGGAGGTCTGGCATGGGCATGAAATCTGCACTAGTAGCTACTCGGAAAGGGGTAAAACCAATATTGCTGTGTACAGAGTTACTGTACGCTACTTCAGCAAAAGGCAGAAGCTCTGCCCAATTGTCTTGCTGGTAGTTCACATAGCATCGGAGGTACTATTCTAGTATGGCATTTAAACGTTCATAAGCTCCATTTGTTTGTGGATGATGGGCAGAGCTAAGACTTTGGGAGGAACCTAACAGATTCAGGAATTCACACCAAAATTTTGAAGTGAATTGTAACCTGCAATCTGTTATTATGCATTTAGGAACGCCGTGTAGCTGGTACATGTGTTGCACGAACAGCTTAGCCAGTGACCGGGCGAAGGGGATCTTGGGGAAAGTCTCAAAAGTGAGCTTGTTTTGAGAAAAGGTCCATAATAACCTAGATCACGATATTCCCAGCACTCTCCAGCAGCTCCACATTAAAGTCCATTGATATTTTCTTCCAAGGGGCTGAGGAGCTGTCCACAGTTTGCAGCAGCCCTTGTGATCTTCTGGGTAGCCTTTTTTTTTAAGAAGTTTTTTATTTATGAAACAGTTAAAAAACAAACATTAAAACAAAAACACATGTACATGATGGATAATCCAGTTTACCTATTTCCATTGAATTAATTCTATTCCTAAATATACATATATACATATATTTACATTGTCTCTGTCTAGATGCACCATCATTTTTACAATATAATATTTTATACAATAACAATTCCATTATCTTTCTTAGAGAGACAATATTCTATACCTTTCCAATTATTTTGTTATTTCATGATCCTGACTTTCCTCTTTTCCCACCAACCATATAATTTATCCCAGGTTTCAAAATATTCTGATTCATTTTTATCTTTTAGCTCCAATGTTAATCTGTCCATCTCTGCACAAGACCATATTCTATGTAGAATCTCATCATCTGTGGAGGTATCTTTGTTTTTCCATTTTTGTGCGAAAGTCAATCTCGCAGCAGTCAAAATGTGTAGCATTAAATATAATATTTCTTTATCGTATTTGTCTAAAGTGATTCCCAATAAAAAGAGTTCAGGTTTTAATTCTAATTTTACCAATAGTATTTCTTCCAGCCATCGTTTTATTTTATTCCAAAATTCCTGTGTTTTTGAGCATTCCCACCACATGTGGTAATATGTCCCTGGAGTAGTTCTACATTTCCAACACATGGGCGAAAGATTTGGTCCCATTTTGGCTAACCTCGTCAGCGGGAAGTGCCGTCTATAAAACATCTTATAGAGGTTCTCCTTATATGAGGTAGCTAGAATGAGTTTTTGGTTCCTGTTCCATAAATCTTGCCAATTATTTAAATCAATATTATATCCAAAATTCCTACTCCATAGTAACATGGTTTCTTTTACTTGTTCTTCGTATAAGGCTTGTTCTAAAAGGTAATGGTATATTTTCTTAATCATTTTATA
>QLTV01000776.1:678156-746319 GCA_003457575.1 Thermophis baileyi | reverse complement strand
GATATTACCTTTAAAGCCCTATATGGCTCAGGGCCAGGTTATCTTCGAGCCCGCCTTCTGCCACATAGCTGCCAGCGACCGGTAAGATCCCAGAGGGTTGGGCTCCTCCAGGTCCCGTCAGCTAAACAGTGCCGGCTGGCGGGTCCACGGGGGAGGGCCTTCTCTGTGGCTGCTCCGGCCCTCTGGAACCAGCTACCCCCTGAGATCCGGACCACCCCCACACTGCTGGCCTTCCGGAAAGCAGTGAAGACCTGGCTCTTCCGGCAGGCTTGGGGCCGTTGATCTCGCCTCTGTAATTGGCGAGGTCCGGCCATGAAACGGTATGCATGAGTTTTTAACTGTTTTTAATTGTTTTTATTATGGTTTTTTTAACGGTTTTTTATATTGTTGTGAGCCGCCCAGAGTCCCTTGGGAGTTGGGCGGCATACAAATTTAATAAATAAATAAATAAATAAATAAAATGTGATCTTGATTCTATCCCTCTATTAGTGCAGCCTAGGACTGCATTGGCTTTTTTGACTGCTGCTGCACACTGTTGGCTCATATTTAAGTGATTGTCCACTAGGTCTCTAAGATCCCTCTTACAAGCTCAAAAGTTGATAGACTTGGTCAACGTTTATTTCAAAATGCAAGTAGACAATATTTATTGGGCTACACATATTTACTTGGTTATGGACACTCTAAAAAATCTAGAAGATAATTAAGGCAAGATTTACCTTGTAGAAACCATGTAGCTCTTAAGTATTTGCTTTCTTTAAAAAGAGTTTTTAATTCCACCTTTTTTATTTTTATAAATAACTCAAGGCAGTGAACATATCTAATACTCCTTTCTCCTATTTTCCCCATAATAACATCCCTTTGAGGTGGATTGGGCTGAGAGAGTGACTGACCGAAAGTCACCCAGTCACTGGCTTTCATGCCTCTAAGGCGGGACTAGAACTCATAGTCTCCTGGTTTTTAGCCTGGAATCTTAACTACTAGACCAAACTGGCTCTTTTCTCTATAATGATAATTTCAGCTATTTTGTTTGAAGCAAATGTTAAGGTCACTGACCCATAATTTCCTTTATCACTGCTCAATCTCCAGTCTTTTGAAAGAGATGCTGATATTAATAAGAAGTTGCATATTTGTATAAAAAGACCCGAAATTTCATATTTAATTTATTTAAAATCTGTGGATTGGATACTGTTCTGGATGCAAACATTTATTTAGTTTTAGTCTGTTGAGTTTGACTTTATCTCTCATTATATCCATTTGTTTTAGTTTGCCCAGTTTTCCTTTGCAAAAGCTAGCTTTAGACATGGGCATCTCAGAAGTGGAAACAGAAATGAAAAATTCAGTGTTTCTGCTATTTTACCATACTGATAACCATTGTCAAGCAGGGAAATAGCTTCCCTGGCCAGTTTCCTCTTCCAAGTACAGATAGTTCTCGACTTAACTACTGCAATGGGGACCGAATTTCCAGTCGTACATCTTTACAGTTGTAATTCAAAGCACTCACATGTCTGGACTTGATTTTATGATTTTTTTTTGTGGTAGTCATTAAGTAAATTTGCAGACATTAAGTGAACGCTGTGGTCATAAGTGTGAATCCATTCTTCCAAATGGATATTTTTTGCTGTCCCCTGAGGTCATGTGACCATGGAAACCAGCAAAAACCAAATCATGGTCACATGACTGCAGGGAGCTACAAACACTGGTAAAAATGAGCTGGTTGCTAAGCATCCAAAATGCAGTCACGTGATAGCAGAATGGGGGTGGTACAACACTTTATGAAGGTCAGAAGTGCTTTACAGGCCATAAAGCACTCATTTCAGTCCTGTCATAATTTCAAAAGGCCATTAAGCAATTGGTCATGAGTCAAGGGCTATCTGTGTATTTTAAATTGTTATTGTCATTTTTCTTAATATTCATTTTGAATAAATGGATGTTCAAATATTGTGAAGAGAATTGACCTCTTTTCAACCATCTGTTATTTCTGGATGTTTGCTTTTCTGAAGGCAAAGATGGCCATGTTGAACTTTCTTTGGAAGCATCTACCTACAGTACATTCATACTAAAAATTATAGCATTAGGATTCCATCTATGAATTCTCCCTAATGGGTTTCCATCCCTTTTTTGGTAAGAGCCGTGGTGGTACAATAGTTAGAATGCAGTATTGCAGGGTGACTCTGCCCACAGGCAGAAGTTTGATCCTGACCAGCTCAAGGTTGACTCAGCCTTCCATCCTTCCGAGGTCAGTAAAATGAGGACCCAGATTGTTGGGGGCAATATGCTGACTCTAAACTGCTTAAAGAGTGCTGTAAAGCACTATGGGATAGTATATAAGCCTAAGTGCTTGTAAGGAACGCCTCTCCGTCTAACTTAAGAAAGCGAGAACTTCTGAGACAATGTAGTTCAAAAGGATCTTTTATTAAGCAGAAGTGAAAGCATTCCATTCAAAGCAACGTCTGAATACCCTTAGGCAACGCAGGTAGAGTTAAAGCAGTAGAGACCCCTCCCATTAGCCAGAATGCAGATTCTAGCCAATACACAAGTGTGAAAATGTTTTCTTTATCAACTGCTCTGGGAACCGGATAAACATACATTTCTCTGACCATCTTCTGTTATCCCTTGAAGTGAAACATCCCACATTGCCCCTCATAAACCTTCTCCAAAGGTGAAGAGATCTCAGGATGTTTGGCGCCTGGGCATGGATTGTAAATCGTCCATTGACACAGGCAATGCTAATAAATCAAACCCAAGGCCCCCCCTTCTCTCAACTGAATGGCACGATCACTCTTTGGGATCTGACAGTGCTTTTGCTATAAGGGACAACTCTACTCCCAATATACTCTTCTTATTTGTGGTGCTTCTATAACCAGTTGTGTTGTAGGCTTCTCAGAACCTGAGAAAGTGGTAACAATTTGCAAAACATTGTTAACTTAAAACATCTGCCCTTTCCTCAGCTGTCAGGAAATAAACTGTCACCCTTATCCATCAAATGGTTATTAATAAAAAAAGAGCTCACTGTTCTAGTGAATTAAGAGATAACTTGGGTGCTAAAGTAAAAATATAGACTTGTTAATACTTTAGTAATCAAAAGAGATAAAAGATAAAAGAAAAAATGTAATAATCATGTTTTCTGTTGCCCAAATTTGACTACTCACATTATAAGGGAGGCCACCTAGTTTCCTCTTCTTAGCCAAGATCATGGTAACTAATTCCCTAGATATATTTTTGATGGCTTTAACAGATCATAGTGTGTTATTTGAACACTAGGAATAGTTAAATGTTCAGATCAATTAATTGAGGAATGTCTTTATTCAAATGATCTAACACAAGGGTCTCCAACCTTGGCAACTTTAAGACCTGTGGACTTCACCTCCTAAAATTTCCCATCTAGAGGAATTTGGCCAAGAACAGCAATCACAAGGGGCTGTTGGAGTTGTACCTCCTGCCATTTGTGCCCTGTCACCTTGTTATTTTCCTTTCTGAGCTGGTTTGATGGTTCCATTGTCAACTTATCCTTTGATTTGAGTTATATGTTCCCTTGATATCAGTTGAGTTTCCTGTGGATCCTACTTGAATAGGTTTGGTTTCTCTTGGTCTGTACAGATGGAATTGCTAAGTAGATAAATTCCTCTCATGCATAATGTTCCCATGATGGATAAATATTCTAATTTTATGCAGAAACTGTGCTGCCTTTGATGACTCTGTTACTGTTAATCAGGAGATTAACAGATTGCACCACATTTCAGGAGAATAGGTGTGTGTGTGTGTGTGTGTGTGTGTGTGTGTGTGTGTGTGTGTGTGTGTGTGTGTGTGTACGCATGCGCGTACACACACATGCATATCAAAGTTTCAAGTGTATGTCCAGAAATATTGGCTGGAATGAATACATTTTAGTTGATCAGTTTGGCAAAGGTTTGTCCATTGAATTGCAAGATGAACTAGAGCAACAGAGCAACAGAGCACATCAGACAATTTTAAGGGAGCTGTTTCAATGCTGCATTGACTTCAGATGGAAAGCTAGAAGAGTGAAACAGATGGGGATGGGAAGAAGAAATATTATACTTTCTCTCTACTCATTTCCTCCTGCTGCAACCTTCCTAGGGTTGAACCTATGCAGCTTGGAGCCAATAAAACTTCCTTGTCAATTATGGAAAAACAACATTGACCTGTTTTAGCTTTGCCTCTTTTTGTTGTGGTAAATTTGGACACTTTACATTAGTTTTTCCTGTTCAGCTTGCAATTGTGTTTAACAATGGTATCTTCCCATTTTCATGGGAATGGACTACCTACAGAATTATACTTCTGAAATTCACAGGGATCAAGGAATTCTGTTACATACCTGAAGTGCCCTGATCATTGTGTTAAAATGTGCTAAAATGTCATTCCCGCTGGTTAGTCCTTCTTTTTTACCAGAAAATATTCTGTTTTGACTAATGTATTTGGAAACAAGGAAACAACACATTACCCATCACCACTGTTTCTGTAAACATCATACCACCTTGATGTGGTGATTTATTTGGATGATATGCTTATTTTTTCCAAAATCACACCTGCCCATATTGAGCATGTCAAGGCCGTTCTGCAACATACTTTTCAAACATAAACTGTTTGCCAAGCTAAAAAATGTGACTGTGATCATCAGTCCTTGGCTGATTGTAGATTATAATTTTAAATGGCATTCAGATGCATATGGACTCTTTCCTATCCTTGCATGTTCTAAAGCCACAGTCCTCAAATTTTACACTGGGGCATCCTGGGTTGCTACAATGATCTCATGGGGACCTTCAGGATATTTAACTATTTAATAAACAGAATTGTTCATGAATTCACAACCATCCCAGAGGTGGGATTCAGCAGCTTCTGACCAGTTCTGGAGAACCGGTAGCGGAAATTTTGAGTAGTTTGGAGAACCGGTAAATACCACCTCTGACTGGCCCCGCCCCCCTCTAGTCTCTGCCTCACAAGTCCCAGCTGATCGGGAAGAAATGGGGATTTTGCAGTAACCTTCCCCGTCCTTCCTCTGCCACGCCCACCAAGCCACGCCCACCAAGCCACGCCCACAGAACCGGTAGTAAAAAAATTGAATCCCACCACTGAGCAGTACCCTGGGGTGCTGCAGTGCAATTTGGGAAATACAAGGAGCACCATGAAGAGAAGAAGTTGGGGATCTCTGATCTAGAGAAAATGTTAAGGATGCATGGTGCTTTTTAGGATTTTTGTAACTTTTATAGGTGCTTTATACCTTATTTTTCAGACTCCACTAGAGTTCTGACTGTCTTCACAAAGAAAGAGGATTGTTTAAAGTGTATCAGGGGCATAAGAAGCCTTCCATGATTTGAAATCAGCCTTCATCTCCCAGACTGCATCATCCAATCTTCAGTCTTTCTTTCATTGGGTACAAAGAGACTATAGCTTTTGCCTAAGGGACTACCTTTCTTCAGGCAATCACTGATAGGAGAAAAGATTTATTGCTTTGTGCTTTTGATGGTAAAGGATATTTATGAAGCTGCCGAGAATCACTTTTCTATGAGGTAGGTGGTTATATAAATATGAATGAATAAATAAATAAATGAAACCTCTTTTTGGGGTCTTGGCACACTTCTTTCAAGTCCAGCCTGATCATAGGAATCTAGAAATCATAAATTTCACAACAGCTTACACAATTTTAGATCAGGTGGACCTGAATGCCTTGTTTTTTTACAACCTGCTATAGAACCTTCAGCTACAGTCTGATCTAGTGATTGAGGACCAGGCTAGAAAGCAAGAGACTGAGTTCAAGTTCCACTGTAGCCCTGAAAGCCAGCTGGGTGACCTTAGGCCAGTCATACTCTTTCAACCCAACTCACCTCACAGAATTGTGTTGTAGGGAAAGAAGGAGGAGAAAGGTGTGTTGGATATGTTTGCCACCTTGAGTTATTTATAAAAATAATAAAAGTGGGATGTAAATAAATACACTGTGTGCACAATTATTAGGCAAGTATTTTGACCATATCATTTTAATGCATATTTTCCACTTCCAAGCTGTATAAACTTGAATGCTTAGTGGATATAAGCAGATTAGGTGGTGTATTTGTGTAATGAGGGAGGGTGTGGCCTAAGGAGATCAACACCCTATATCAAGGAGTGCATAATTATTACGCAACTTCTTTTCCTCAGACAAAATGATCCAAAAAAGAGAGATAACTGACTATGAAAAGTCAAAAATTGTAAAAAGTCTTTCAGAGGGATGCAGCACTCTTGAAATTGCTAAGATAGTGGGGTGTGATCACAGACGTTTTGTTGCAAATAGTCAACAGGGTCGCAAGAAACATGTTGACAAAAAAAGGCGCACATTAACTGCCAAAGATTTGAGAAGAATCAAATGTGAAACTACCAGGAATCCATTATCCTCCAGTACTGTCATATTCCAGAACTGCAACCTACCTGGAGTGCCCAGAAGTACAAGATGTTCAGTGCTCAGAGACATAGCCAAGGCTGAAACACGACCACCACTGAACAAGACACATAAGTTGAAACGGCAAGACTGGGCCAAGAAATATTTGAATCAGTTTTTTCAAAGGTTTTATGAACTGATGAGATGAAAGTGACTCTTGAGAGACCAGATGGATGGGCCTGTGGCTGGATCAGTAACAGAGCTCCACTTAGACGTCAGCAAGTTGGAGGAGGGGTACTGGTATGGGCTGGTATTATTAAAAATGAGCTAGTTGGACCTTTTCGGGTTGAAGATGGATTCAAAATCAACTCCCCAACCTACTGCCAGTTTTTAGAAGACACTTTTTTCAAGCTGTGGTACAGGAAAAAGTCTGCATGTTTTAAGACAACCATGATTTTGATGCAGGACAATGCTCCATCACATGCATCGAAGTACTCCATTGCGTGGCTAGCCAATAAAGGCTTTAAAGATGAAAGAATAATGACATGCCTCCCCTTTCCTCACCTGACCTAAACCCTATTAAGAACTTGTGGGCCTTTCTTAAACGGGAGATTTATGGTGAAGGAAAACAGTACACCTCTCTGAACAGTGTCTGGAAGGCTGTGGTTGCTGCTGCACCAAAAGTTGATCTTCAACAGATCAAGAAACTGAGAGACTCCATGAATGGAAGGCTTATGACTGTTATTGAAAAGAAGGGTGGCTATATTGGTCACTGATTTTTTTTTTAAATGTCAGAAATGTTTATTTGTACATTGAGTTGTTTGTTTATTATTCTCACTTTAACAGATGGAAATAAATGAGTGAGATGGGAAACTCTTTGTTTTTCATTTAGTTGCATAATAATTCTGCACACTAATAGTTGCCACATAATTCTCCTAAGAAAGCCAAAACCTCACTTTTACTTTCTCAAATATTCAGGTTTGAGGTTTATTAACATTTTGGATTGACGGAGAGCTACCCAGTGTCATCTTTGCACTCGTCTTGCCTCAAAAGAAATTTTGAAACTCAGTCATCACAGACTGCTGACATTTTAATGATTTCAAAACTTGAAAGATTAATATTTTCTCCTGTGACATTTATCAGTTTAATAATCAATCCAGTTGAATTGTTACATCTTCCTCCCCTCTCTAAAATACCTGAGCATTTTGGGATTGTATTATTGAACTGTATTATTGAACATTTTGGGATAGTATTATTGAACTGCCAAGGATCCAAAGCCTCTGTTTTGGTTGCTATGGTTTTTTGTTTTTTTACCAAAATGCAAACTTTCTTCCTTATAAGGGTCTTCCAGTTGCACCAGAGATTAAGTTGTTTGTTGACAGTCTATTCCATTACAGTGGTATGATTAGTCATACTATTTCAAATAGAATAAAAGAGTTGGAAGGGACTTTGGAGGTCTTCTAGTCCAACCCCCTGCTGAAGCAAGAGACCCTATACCAGGGCTGTCAAACTCCCGGCCCACGGGCCAGATGCATCACATGCTGGCCATGCCCACGCCCGGTTTAGCGAAGGAGGAAAAAAGTCCCGATACGTTACGTGATGCCAGTGTGACACCATGAGTTTGACACCCCTACCCTATATAATTTCAGACAAATGGTTGTCCAATGTCTTCTTAAAAACCTCCAGTGATTGGAGCACCCATAACTCCTGAAGGCAAACTGTTCCACTGATTAATTGTTCTCACTGTCAGGAAACTTCTTAGTATACTTGGTACCATGTTTGGAAAGTTTGTATCAGTTGCTTGAAGTTAATATCTGTTTATCTCCCATCATCACCCACATTCAGATGATAAGACAGAAAAAAGAGCACTGTATTCATTGCTATGTTACTTTCCTGCCAGAACTATTACTTTAGCTGAATTTGCATATAATGATTAACACAGAATCTTTTGGCTTAATCCCTACCACTTGTCCACAACATTCCTTCCTCCTCCTGTTCCTCAGACTCCTAAATACCTATAAGAACTGGAAGCAAGGCAACTATTTTTAAAAGAACAGGATATTGGAATACTTGATTCCATTGGATAAGTAACTTTAACAAATGCTGGGAAGCTACTGCTAGTGTTCATGCACTCTGGGTTCTCCATCAAGTTCATTTACAATACAGGTAGTCCTTGTTTAACATTGATAATTGCACCAGCAGCTTGGTCATTTAGCAAAGCAGTCATTAAGTGAAACCATGATGATACTTATACTCTTACTTTAGCTTTCCTTTATGAAGGTTGTATATATGAGGATTGGTCATATTTATTTTCTCATCACTGTAATTATTGCAAACAGATGCTAAATAAGCACTACCTGTATTTTCTTCAATCTAAGTCCCTCCTAATTATTGGACTTCTCTATAGCCCCATCTGTTACCAATCCCTTTTCTCTTTCAACAAATTAAAAAAAACTCTACAATCACCTTGTTTTCTATTGTCCAAGGATTCCTCTATTTCCATTATTTCCATTCCACTTGCTGTGTTTATATTTTCTTCTAACATTAAGCATGCTAACTCTCCCATTCTGGTTTAGAGGTGCCTGGCATTTTCATGCAGACATCAATATACAGTCTTGCAATTGGCTCTTCCGTGGAGTGCATAGTTACCCTTGTGGTTTGTTAATATACTCATTCTCCAGATACATACTGGAGAAACAATTACAAAAGTTTTCACCCTGATCTTCCCTGGACTCGGTTTAAATAATAATAGAATCCCCCACTGTTAGATCTCCTCCACCCTTGCCCACGGGCAGATTCTTAGTGCATGACAATATTTGTTTGCCCTCCAAGAACTCTGTGTTCTACAGATCATCTCCCTCTTCCTTGGAGGGGTTTCTTCCTACTTTGAAAGCTTCATTCTCTGTGACTGCTGCAATCAAGTAGGATGCTGGGATCTCACCCCAAGGCTGCTTCTGCCAATCTTCCTGCTTTTCTCTGCTTCTCCAGTCAAGCTATCTTGACTCATTATACCAATTACACACTACCATGATATCTTCCCCAAAAGGAATACATAATACACAGTGCAATGCACTGGATTGTTCTTATACTCTTCCTGGATGTCTAATTGTAATTTATAAATAGCATTTTGTCACTAGGACTGTGATGCTTCGTCAGCGTGGGCTCGCCAGGGCTTCGAGAGTTTTTGTTGCATTGTTACATTTTTATTCTGCAGTTCATTTCAAGTCACTCAGAACATGTTTCAGCCTTGCAAATTACCTGTCCTGATTGACATTTTGATAATTTAATTTGCAAATTCCTTTTTCCTTGGAATTCAAAGAGGATGCTAAATGCTAGTGATTTGTTAACAATTGCCTAGGGGCCTTCATAAATGAATAGGAATTTGGTTTCTAATTAAAATATATTATACTGCATCACATTGATTTTCTACTCCAATTGAAGGAATTGCACCTATGTATCTGTTCTGCCAGTTTTGCTTTCTGGTGAGATACATAGATGCAATGAAGAACAAGACTTCCTAACCTTGTATTAATTATATAAAGGAGAGGAATCCACATTTTCAGCTGCTCTAATCTTTTCCTTAGCACATCTATCAAATCTCTCTTTCACACAAGCATAAGCACATTGGAGTATTGACTTTTTTGATACATGGGCATCCATCAAAATGGGTAACTCTGCTGCTTATACAGACCCATTGTTATCTGTAGAACATGTCCTTGTCTTGAAAGCTTCAAAAGGAGTTGTTTCCATCTCTGAGGTAACAAGGGGTAACAAGCAAAAGACCGATAGCACTATCAGTATATAGTATTCTCACCCCTATGTTTGTTGGTTCAAATAGGTTGCACTGAATTTGCAAAGTTTTCAGGGAAGTTACTAGGCTCAATTCCATTCTCTTTCCATTTTACCTTTTATCTTCCTATTAATCTCTCACATATTAAATACAGATGCAGACTTTACGATCTTTGCCATTCTGATTATGAAATTTATTGTATTAGATTATTTTATTTTATTGATTGATTGATTGATTGATTGATAACATTTATACATCTGCCCATCTTTCAACCAACTCTGGGCAGCTCCCAATCAAAAATGAAAAGGCATATTAAAGCATTTTAAAAACTAACACTCAACCAGTTGAAACATAAAACATTAAAAACAAAAATCCAATCTGTGTTAACATGCCATCATCTAAATAACTCCCAGCACTTGGGGGGAAAAGCGAGATCTTTAAAGCCTTATGGAAGGCTAACAGGGTAGAGGCCTGCCGAACCTCTGGGGGCAAGGTATTCCATAGGGCAGGGGCCACCACAGAGAAGGCACAGAGTATTTCTCTCTATTGAGGAGCAGTTGGCATACTGTTGTGTTCAGTGAGACCTGGAAAAGTTTAGATTCTGATATAAGTTAGTGGGTGCAGCATAGACTGACAGAAATTATAGAACTTGAAAATAAGTCTTATATAAGTAGATGTGCAATGTGATCTTGATTATGATAATCTACCATTTAATTACTGATTATAATAGAATAACTAACCCTGTATTCTAAAACACTTAGAAGAAAAATTCCAAGTCAGTCTTGAGTCATAGTGACTACTTGGACATGTTCACATGTAATTTTAGGGGCAGCAATATGAAACAGTTTGCATTGCTTGCTTTTTCAAATTTGCCAGTCTAGCCTACAGTCTGGGGATGACGTGGTGCCCTCCATTTAAGCAATAATTAGGTTTTGCCTTGCTTAGCATTTTCCAAGTTTAGCCAAGGTTGTCTAGATGCTTTGGCCATGAAGTCAATCATGCTGAACCTATTCACATGGAACAGCATGAGCCAGGATTCTGAGCATTTGGACTTTCTGTACTGTGTCCCAATGCATGCATTCTGTTCATAGTTTCTTTCTACCACCTGAAGTGGATAAATAAGCTAGAAATTACTTACTTAACAATTTCATTTAAAAAGGGGATCTTTCTTCATTTGGAATACTCTTTAAAAGCTGGCATTGTAAACCCAATTGTTCTTGGTCTGCCACTTTTAACTTATTTGATAACAAGAAACCAAGTTTCTTCCTTGGCACACAATATCTAGAAAAAAACAATAAAGCTTGAGCTAGTTTTGGTTCTATACAGCTCCTGGACTTAACTGGCTAAGATCTGGCTAAGAGGGTGCTGACATGAGAATGTGATTCAGTTAGCAGCTTTTAAGGAGACTGAGAAGATTGGCAGTTCCTTGAATGCCAAGTTGAAAATAAATTATTTTAAAAGTAAAAAGGGTATATTGCACTTCAAAATGGATGTAGTTTTTCTTTCAAGGGCTCCAGTCTGTAACTGAGGGGTCTTTTCAAGAGACTAGAAAGGAAGGCAATTTAGCGTTGATTCTCTAAGGAACTTGCCACAAGAACAACTGAGTCTTGTCTTGCTTTGGGTTTCAGAGCTGCCCTTCATTTTCTGTCACCAGTATGGTTGCGAAGTTGGAAGTATGGAAGTTCAGAAGCAAGGGCTCCCAGTTTTTAAACTATTGCTTATTATTTAGCAAGCTATTGCTAATTTTAATTGTGGCTGATGTGCTTCATTTCAGCCTCTGTTCATTTTTTGCATAAAATGGTCCTTGTAAGAGGGAGGGGGATAATAGGGAAGCCCAAGGTTCTCTGAAGCTCATTCTGGTCGTTTTTAACCATGGCTAGTGGGATGTTTGATGTTTGAGCCAGGATGGTCTCTGGTCTCTAGCCTGGGAATTTAAATTCCTTTAGTTATCAATCCAGCAAGAAATCACTAATGAAGAAGGGTTTTTATCACCACAGGGGTGGCTAGGTAACATAATAGATCCATTGTCTCGTAGAACTTTCATCTGCAGGATGAACTGAAGTTGGCTTACAAGTACTTTAAACAAAATAATCAGAGAATCATTACAAAACAGTAGCCAGTGGGGTGATGCTGTTCAGCCCAGCCTTGCTTTTCTTCAGGGACAGTGGCTGAGCATTTGCTTCTTACTTTTTGGTAAGCTTCCCATATGTGCTTGAGGCCTAAAGCTTTTGTGCTTAATTAACTATTGTTTTACTGACTGTTGCTTATAAAATAGAATGGGGCTAATATAATAAACTTATTAAATATAAGAAAACAAATTTGCCAGTGTACTAAGACGTTCTAAATTTATTATACTAGACTCTTAATGTGGAAGTTAACAAAACATCAGTAAATCAAGGTGGGGTTTTTTTTCCAATAAGCACCACAGCTGGTATACTTACTGATGTTTATGCCAGCTTCAAGAGTGTGGCAATCTGGGAGTAAGAAACCAACTTGAAAGATAAATCACCCAACAGTCCTGAAAATCTGAAACATATTTAAATTGTCTTTTTTTTTTACATAGATTAAAAAGTGGCATGGCAATAAATTGACAGGATATATTGTAATCAGGGGTGGGTTCTAACTTACCTCGCTGCTGGTTCGCTTCCTTCGCGTGTGCGCAAAAAAATAAAATAATAATTTTTTAAAAGCCGAAAACAAGATGGTGACACATGCGCAGTGCCAGAAACTCGGCTTCTGCACATGCACAGAAGAAAAAAAATTAAAAAAATTCAAAAAAAATTCAAAAAAAAGATGGCGGTGCCCACGGACCGGCACCGACCAAACCGGATCTGTGACATCATTGTGATGTCACTAGTGGGTCACTACCAGTTTGGGAGAACTGGTCCGAACCGGTCCGAACCCACCTCTGATTGTAATGCTTCTGATAATATGGTTTTATATCTTGGTTTGGGGATGCTTGCCTAGAGACTGGTATGTAACTGATGTCCACTTGGACTTGGTACAGCAATTACAACTATAAAGTACAAATTGTGTATATAAATTAGAGGGTGTATGAAACTGCTCCTACCAGTAAGCTTAACATATGTCCATGAAATTTGTTGACAATCTTTGCAACATAATAGGTGTTCAGCATAAAATTAGACATTTATAAATCATCATCAGAACCTCTGAATAAATGTGAACAGAATTGCATACTTCATATTGTTATATTCATATCTGTTCCCCTGTTCACTGCTTTGTTCTGAATTTGTGTATCTTGACTGTTACCCAAACTGATCATCTCTTTTTAGTTATTTCAGATACATTTTGTATTTAAATCACTTTACAGATTATATCTTTACATAAATTCCTAAGGTTTTCTACATGTGACCCAAACACGCCACTGTTTGCAAATTATTGGCAAGTTGCAACAACTTGGTCTGGTTGCAGCATTCTGGTATTTTTGTGTGACATAATCTTGGTTAGTCTTTATGTTAGAATGTAATATGGCTTTTGAATGATGGATTTTAGAACCATTATTTATTTCTGTGAAGTAGAGAATAAATATAGAACCACACTCAACGAAATAAAAATTATGTTTATGTACAAAATTAAATTTCCAAAGCCTAGTAAATACCATATAGGGAGAGAAGAGCACCCTGTCCTCAACCATCTTTGTAAGGAGATTATTGGCAGGCCCAGGAAATTAGTGATGCATTTTTCTTTGATGATATTCATTCCTGGCCTGAGGCTGGAGTGTAATGGCAGAATCAGTGGCCTGATCAATAGTTTAAGAGGGAATCAGCATTTTGCTAACAGAAGAGCAGCTTGCAGGAAAGCATAGAGAAGTGGATGGTTGGCACAGAGGCTTTGTAGCAATCAGAATAAATGTCCAGGGAATGAAATGGATAGAACCATTGTAAAGGGTGGGGGGTGTTGCCTAAAGAAGCACTGATCAGTAATTATTGCGAGGTCCTGAATTTACACCATCCTCCCACCACATGCACTATAAATAAATGATAACCAGCCACTTGAAGTAATATATGCTTAAGGAATTTGTTTATGCATGGAAAAATATATTGACAAATTAAATGAAAGTAGTTTAAAATCTCCTTCAGGTCAAAGACAAGTCCTGATGATTTCATGCACATAGTGGTTTTTGGCAAAACTGCAGAGGTGGTTTGGGGATGTTTTTCCAACTTTTCTTCATCTCATCCTACTGATTTTCTCTGTCGGCCCACCACCCAAGTATTAGCAATGCTCTTTCTTAGTCTCTGAGTTCAGGCAAGGTTGTTCAGCAGAGGGCAATATTTATTCTGCTTGAGCACAGCGTTCCTGTAGGAGTAATTTTTTGGGAGCTGCATCACATAGAAATAGTAGACTAGTGTGAACAAAGTGGGACCATCATGTGCCTTCTGGCACTTCCTTTTTTTCTAGAATTTCCTTTCTCTCTTTCTTCTCCATTTGTTTATCATCATTGCATAAAATCTACTTGAGAGGTCTGTGTCATGGTCACTCACAGAAGAACTTTTTTTCCATACTACATTGATATAACCTCTGTGAAACCAAAACACTGAAACAAATATATTATAAGCCTAATGCATTCCAACAACCCTTATGTTGCAAATGAACAATTTCATACAAGCTGCTGGGTTTGCCTCCCATCCTTCATAACCATAACACTTTTCCCTCCTCCCTCTTGTTTTCAGCAGATAATCAGCACAATGGAGACCCAGGTGTCCAACGGCCCCACAAGCAACAGTTCCCTCCCCAATGGGCCACTGATCAGTGCCAATGGCGCCACCGATGATTCCAAAACTAACCTCATAGTCAACTACTTGCCCCAGAACATGACACAAGAGGAATTCAAGAGTCTGTTTGGAAGCATTGGAGAGATTGAATCATGCAAACTGGTTCGAGACAAAATCACAGGTAAGACTGTACATGTCTGTCTGTCTGTATGGATGAAAAAGAAAGAAATATTGAGATAATCTGGCTAAAAACCCATGGCAAACTGAAAATACATATGGTGTTGGGAAATTTCAAAGAGCTGTGGGGTTCTGAAGAAGTGTTCTGTGTCGCAGTACATTCACACAGTGCAGCAGCTATGGAAAACAAGTTCCATGCTATTGATTATTTGAAAGGTCATGAAAACTTCCCAGTATTCTTTTATGTTGGAATATATCTTGGGTACAGCTTAACTGTCAACTGTAAACATGATGCTGCTATCACTCTACCTCCAAAATGACCCCATAAAGTTGGAAAGAGATAAGAAAAGCCTAATTTAACGAGCATTTTCCCCACAGGAAAATAAATAACCAACAAATAAAGGAAAATAAGTACTGTGTTACAGAGTAAACTCATAATAGATTTATGGAATTTGCTACTATTTAAAATATGATAATTAATGGGTTTAAACTAACAAAAATATGCAAGAAAGATTATTAATGGCTGTTGGTGAAGGTGTACATAAACCTCCAGATTAAAATACTTCAAATACTAATTCTGTAGTAGAAAATGCTGCTTGCTTTTGGGAAGTGTAAGGATGGGTTAGAAGAAGAAGCTTTTGTTGAGCAGACCAGCACATAAACTATATTCATGATCAAGAAGGTCTAACTATAATTTAGTGTGATATTAGAATTGAGCTACTCTAGGTTTTTGGAATTGTTACAGAGGACATAAATGGCCCTCAGGTGGTAAATTCTTAGGATTTGGGAGATTTTTTCCATATTAGAGTCGCTTTTGAAAATGGATGGCATATAAATTTAATAAATAAATAAATTTACCTTTACCTTCTGGCAAGCTACATTAACAGTGGCAGAGAAAATACAGTGGCTTCTGATGAAAAGGCAAGCATGTGTGTATTAGAAAATATATGAAATATAATATTTTAGAAATTGTAAGTTAGAATACAGCCATGAAAAACTATGGGTTATAGAAGATATCAAGGTGTTTGCATCCAGACTGCATTTTATATTACTGTTAGAGTTCCTTAAAAAGTAAATACAAATTTAGTGAACCATTAAATTTACATAGCAAAACAGCATTTTAATGATCGGCATATTTGTAGAACAAATAAAGAAATATCTTTAAATATTTTGTCACAGCAGGTGGCAGCACCTGGTTGAGCTACTTTGGATTTGAAAGCTAAGCTTGGTTAGTATTTGAGTTGGAAACTCCCAGGGAATCTTGAAGTTGTAGGCTAGACTAGGAACTCCATAACAGTCTGAAAGAAGGCATTTGCAAGCCAGTTGTGGTAACTGTCCAAAACCCATGTTGACATATCTAGGAGGTCAACAGGAGAAAAAGCGAGAGAAAATATTATCTTTTGAAGCATTCTATTGTATTGATTTGTGACATTGAAAATAATTGTTTGATGATATGATGTATTTTTATATATTTTCTTATTACATGGAAATGTAATAATAATAAAATAATAATAATACTATTTCAGAGCATCCATTGTCCAGTATTAATTACATTTGTTTAAGTACTGAAAAGGCAGGACTGGTATTTGTGGATACTATTTGAGAACAAATAAAATCCTATGTACTTTTTCATACTACCTTGCTTTTATAAATTCAGTTTCACAACAAAGTCTGCTATGAAGGTTGATTAGTTTACTCACAAATGTTGCAGCTGAGTGAGAATTTGAATGTGTGCTCAGTTCAGGGGTGGATTCCAACTTACCTCGCTGCCGGTTCGCTCCCTCCCGTGCCGCGTGGGCGCACGCGCACTTTGCGCGCGCGCGCATGCGCAGTAGCAAAAAATCCCAAATTTTTAAAAAAAAATTTTAAAAAGCCAAAAAAAAGATGGCGACCGCATGCACAGTGCCAGAAGTCGGCTTCTGCACATGCTCAGAAGGAAAAAAAATCGGAAAAAAAATAAAAAAAAAATAAAAAAAAGATGCCAGCCCCCACAGACCGGCAACGACCGATCCGGTTCGGTGATGTCATCATGATGTCACCAGCGGGCCGCTACCGGTTCGGGCGACCCGGTCCGAACCGGGAGGAACTCACCCCTGGCTCAGTTGCCAAACACTACATTTGTCTTTTAGTGATTGTAATAAATTGTCCTTTCTGGCAAGACAATTTTCCTAATATTCAGCTGAATGTCAGTCTATAGAATATAGAATAAGGTTGGAAGGGACCTTGGAGGTCTTCTAGTCTAACCCCCTGCCAAACAGGAGACCCTATACCAAGGTTGTCAAACTCGATTTCATTGAGCGCCGCATCAGGGTTGTGTTTGACCTTGGGGGGCCGTAGTGGGTATGGCCAGGGGGGTGTGGCCAGCTTGACGTCACTTGTATCAGGGCACCTGTGGTGGCCCAAGCGCTCGGCCAGCGAAAACAGGCTCCCGAGCTCCATTTTCGGCTGCGACGGCCTCCTGCAACCCTCTGCCACAGAAAACAGAGCTCCGGAGGGGCACCCGCAGCCCTCGCAAGTTCCATTTTCACTGGCAGAAGCACTGTGGGTTGGTCCTTCATTGTTTCCAGGGCGGCTCTGCGGGCCAGATCTAAGCACCCTGCGGGCCAGATCCAGCCCCTGGGCCTTGAGTTTGACACCCCTGCCCTATAACTTTCCAGACAAATGGTTGTGCAATCTCTTCTTAAAAACTTCCAGTGTTGAAGCATCCACAATTTCTGGAGGCAAATGGTTCTACTGATTAATTGTTCTAACTGTCAGGAAACTTCTCCTTAGTTCTTGGTTGGCTCTCTCTTTGTTAAGCTTCCATCTGTTACTTCTTGTCCTGCCCTCAGGTGCTTTGGAGAATAGGTTGACCCCCCCCCTTCACTGTGATGGCTCCTCGGATATTTTATTCTGTCTTCAGCCTTCTGGGAAGATAGAAGATGGCCAAGGCATGTTCTTTGTGTAATATCCTCTCTGGTATTTGAAGAACATGTTCATATTTATCTTCCTCAAGGCTGAACTATCACTGTCGCTTGACTTTCATTTCAGGATTTAGTTCCTTAGCCCTAATTGCCCTTTTTGTCCTTCTCTGAATCTTTTCCAGGTTGCTTTGGTCATGGAATGCATAGGTCAGAACATAAACTGATAATACATGTGACCAAAATATTCCCCATTCAGCTCCCTGGACACAGGGCAAGCCCAGACTGAGTTAATTATTCTGGATTTGTTCATTGCTTGTCAATATAAATCAGAGACCCAAATAACCTATCATTTCAAAATTGTCTTAATCATTACAGAAAACCTTAGCAGGCATAAGCTGCTTCATTGTAAGACTGGAAAACTTCATTGCAAAGCATACAAAATGTATTTACAATTTACAGAGGAAGGGAGATTAAGTTTAATCAATCATTCAGTCAAAAGATTTCAAGAAATGGATTTACACATTACTGATATGATACCTATTTGGTCTTGATGCATATCAGATAAAAATATTTTCTATTTTAATTAAAATTTCTTCATATACTGAAAACTGGACATCTGACCCCTATAATATGAAAGAAGGGAACTGTAGTGTTTCTGTTAGCAACATCTAACATGTTGAGATTGTTAAATTATTTCTCATAATAAATTAATATGATTTGTGTCACATGAATATATCCATGTTATTTTCTCAGCAATAATAGGGGAAGTGGTTGCCATTGCCTTCCGGGTAGTTTTTAGCTGCTAGTTGTCCCCTAGCCATGGGATTTCCTGATGATTTTCTGTCTAAATACACATCAGATCCAACATAGCACCATCTTTCAGAATCAGACAAAGTCAGCTACAAGACTGTGATTTTTGTGGTTGATAGAATATATGAGGTTGTTGTTGTTTTTTGCAAGATGCTGAGCATGAAAAGAAAACATGTGGCTGCTTTTAAATGCCTCTTGAAGCAGCCATCTCATTTCCCAGATCAGTACATATGAGCCAGAAAAAAGATGTGTGAACCTTGATGAATAGCCAAGAAGTGCCAGATCTCAAGGACTTCTGAATCATTGTTGTGGGGTACTCAGCTATGCTTCAGACCCTCCCATTCTGATTTGTGTATTTGCTACAGATCTTTATATTTACTTTAGCTGCAATAAAGAAGAATACAGAAAAGCTTCTAAATTAAAGCTTGTCTCCTACATTGGTCCACTGTGTGGCTATGGACTAAGAAAGCTGTATATATGCATGAGGGGAATTGTGTTGAAATTTTTGCTACAAGAGCCTGTTGCTCTTAAAAGGCAAGCTCATTTTCACTTTAACTATCTTAGTTTAATCTCAAAATGTGAGTTTCCTCTTCAGCAGAGAGTGCAAGGTTCAGATGATTCTTTACTAGATCATTACCATAATTTAATACACCACTATAATTTAATACCTTGGTGTAATATATCATTTAGTAAAGATTATATTGTATGAATTAATTTGACAATGTGAAAAGGCTGATCATCAGGTAAAGTAGCACCTGTCAATGAGTGGACAAAGAGGGGGAAACAAATTTCCCCCTTTTTAGTTAAGTTTGCATAAATGCAAAGCTAGTGTCAGAAAGGGTGGAAGGATACTGCTGCCTATCTGAGGAACTGTCTTACTCCAATGGCATTGCGCCGTCCCTCCAGTGGTGGCAGATTGGGCATGCTGCGGATCTCTTCAGTCAAGGAATTTCAGTTGGCAGGGTCCTGGAGAAGAGCCTTTTCTGCTGTGGCTTCTGCCCTTTGGAATGAATTGTGCCCTCCCCTGGAGAGATACGAACCCACCCTCCTGACATTTTGTAACGGCCCAAAGACTTAGCTCTGCCAGTTGGCCTGGAGTCCGAATGGGGGTGTATCATGCTGGAGGTAGCTAATGGATTAAGACCAGACCCCACTCTCCCTATGTGCATCCTGATTCCTTCCCCCCCTGTCTTTTTAATTATATATTATTACTACCGGTATTGAGTATTTATTGCTGCAATTTTTTATTTGCAATGTTTGTAAGCCACCCAGAGTCGCCTCTAGGTGAGATGGTGGCAAATAAGTGTGATAAATATAAATAAATAAACCACTGGCTATTAGCTTAAGGGATAACACTACGAAGAGTTAGTATAAGATTCTGGTGGGATATAAATATGATAAACAGTATCTTAATTGTTTTGTTATTTTCACTTCAGTATTTTCAGTGTTGTGAATCTTAGGACTACATAAAGTGTCATAATGCTTGAAATTACTGAATAATAATGGGCTATATTGCAGGTGAACTTTTCAGTTTTGGTTAATTTGGCATAAACAAGCAACAAAAATGTGTCTCTGTATACAGAATTAAAGATGCTTTTGAGTTGCACTTGACTCCTGGTGACGGCATTCATTCGGTTTAGGTACAATTAAACTACAACAATTTAATTATGGAAATGAGATGGTCCCTTTTAGCTAAGCCTACCAGTCTGCTGAGCTCTTGAATTGGAATATTCATATCTAGTGAAATATCAGAGGCAAGTAAACTCAGGCAGAAGCTTTGAGAATATTGTACAATTTGCCTATTGTAGATAAGACTTTAAAAAATGTGTGCATTTTTTAAACATATATTTAACCGAAATACAAATTTTACTAGCAAACAGAATTGTAGATCAATATGTTACTGCTTTAAGATACATTATTATGTGTAATTGTTGAAATAATTTAGTATCAGATGGTAGAGAAGATGCTGTATTGCTTCCCCCCCCCCCCAAGGAAATTGTCTTGCTCTAGATCCTAATAGTGAATACTGAATTCCTAGATGGTTTTCGATGGTTTTCGAATCAGAAACACTGAGAGCTAGTTTTAAATTATGTGACATGTTAGTAAGATCAGCCATTTCTGCTATCCTCGTGTAATCAGGAAAAGTGTTTGAAGTGAATAATATAAGTCCTTCATAGTTCAGTAAAATTTATGTGTTACAGATTACCATTTTGTCCAGCTTCCTCAAGACCACAGGAGGACAAGGAATGTCAAGTCTTCACTTATGCCACAATAGTTGTGGAAAACCAATTTGAAAATATTAATAGCATCAATGTTAGTGGGTTTATTTTATTACATTCTTTTAATTCAGCCTCTTTCACAGCATATGGCAACCAGCATGTATTGCCCCACATTACATCTAATATATTTGTGACTTACATACTTACTGCCAATGGTTTGCCTGTATTGTAAGTAACTAAAAGGTTTGAATAATGCATGTGTTGTAGTATTTCTGAGTAATCCTGAAGTGATATTCACATTAAGTATTTCCATGAAACAGCCACAAAAATCTTCACCCAGAATGGGTGTTTTCTGTGGTACAAAACAGAACTTAAATGCCATAAAATTGACCTCTAATGTTGTGTTACCTTTGTATGGAACTATGAGTATTGCACTCCTAAAGTACTGCATGTAAATGGACATAGGCAGTGTGAAAGTAGTAGAGGGACAGAGCTGTGACATCAGTGTCTTGATGTCACAGCTCAAAAATACTTCTTGCAGGAAAAAATAGTGCAATATTACTGGCCATTCTGTCCCCTAAGGAAACTTCATTGAGCAACTTCACACTGCTGTGTTTCCCTTGGTGAGCAGTTAGTATATTCAGCTGTATGCTGTGTATGTTTGTATGCTCCACAATAAGAGCATTGTGTCTCACATTTGGAGATGCTTATTTGTGTCTTTGTTAGATTCATCAAAAGACATTCATTATTGCAGTCTGCTGTTATAAAACCTGCACAACCTGTCCCTTTCATTGAACCACTAGATTGGTTCCTTCCACAGTATTTGCTATGTGGTTGGCAATTGCCATGATTTTCTGTCAGTTAAAGAAATTGCCAAATTGCCAGCTTGTGCCACGAAGAATTTTCCCTAAACAAAGAAGAACAGCATCTTCTTCATCAACCCCAAAGGTACCATGGCATTTGAAAGCAACCAAGTTTTGTGTGGTACTGAAAGCACCCATTCTGAGTGAAGATTTTTGTTGGAAATATGTTTTCCTTGTAGTATTAATCTTGTTTCATCAATTCATTATCTCTCTCTCTCTCTCTCTCTCTCTCTCTCTCTCTCTCTCTCTCTCTCTATTTATCTATCTTCTAATCATTCATCTTTCATCTATCTAATCATTCATCTTTCATCTAATTATTCATCTTTCATCTATCTACTCTCTCTCTCTCTCTCTCTCTCTCTCTCTCTCTCTCTCTCTCTCTCTCTTCATCATCTCAAGAAAAAAATACTTCCCCCCTTCTTTTTTTATGGTGCCACCAGAATTGGCGGTGACTGTCTGGACAACTTGCAGTTTTTTGGCAAGATTTTTCAGAAATGGGTTGCCATTGTCTCCTTCCTAGCTGGCTTTGTGCATAAGGCAGAAGTAGAATTCACAGTCTCCAGGTTTCTAGTCCTTTCCCTTAAAACAATCTGCTATAGCTTTGAATTCCTACATGGTTCTGAAGGTCTTAATGAGATTTGAACCGACCGTAGTAGAACATGACAGATATCTTGTATTGTATAACAAACAAGAAGCTAATTTGACTCTTTCCTAACAGGTGTTCAGATAAAGGCAGCTTTAGGTATTTCACCGGATTGAAATCTGATCCAGATAACATTAGAGTAGTTACAGAAGCACTCATGCATCAATAGTATGCATCATTTTAACTCTTATAACTTAGTATGCCAAATTCATCTAGATTGTATTTCATCACTTATCTACAAATGGGGCATAGACACCAGCTGCAGAAAATTGATTTTGAGATAAATGTTTAATTTTGTGATTTTTATGCAATCAGCATTAGTTACAATTGTAGTTATTCTCCTTTACCACCCAGCATACAGGTATGAATTAGGTTAATTTGCTTTTCTTTAAGATATCTGATTGTACTGTGCAAATATGATGGCTACAGAGATATACTTAGCATTCTGTAAATCAATTTGCTGATGCATAGATAAATTGCATTTTGGGATCTGTAAAAGATGTGAAGAAAAAGTCCTTCTGAAATTACTATGATTGTTTATGTAATGAGCTCATGAACACTGTGATTTGTATTGGTGGTTTAAAATACATATGCTATCACAATGCATGCAATTTTCCAGCCATGAGCACTTAGTTATGTGCCAGCAATTTCTGACTTAGACAAAAGCTGGACATGGATATTAACCTGATAAAGACAACTGTCTTCCTAGTATTATCCTTAAAAGCCTATTTTGGTAAATGATTTGAAGAGGAATTGATCTCAGATAAAGACATTCAGTTTGCTTCATTAAGTTTTATCCTTCTTTGTTAAAAAGTAGTATCACACATAAATGCTGATAACCCACAGCATCCCTAACCCTTGTAGAGATAGAGTATATAAACAGGAATTTGACAGAAAGTATAAAAATCTATAGTGTCAAACAATGATCTACAACACAAAATTGCCAAGAAATATTGCTTGAAACAAGATGCTGCTTGATTGCAGGTTTGTAATTTAGATTATTTTCTGAAGCAAAATATGAAAGAAATAGGCTAACATCTATCTGGTTGTTGTCAGGCCTAGGAATGAGAAATTCAATGCATGTGTACAAATGAAGAAACTAAGTATTCTTCAAGAAACAGCCATTAATCTAGATTTTTTTTCTCCTGGTTCTAGACCTAAAAGAAGGTTATGCTTGGATAGATGGTGGCTAATAATCATCTTCCGATTTTGACTGGGCAGGTTGCAGTGAATCTGCTCTATTATCTTTTATGTAAAATTGATAATCCAACCTCCATCATAAATTCAGGTGACATCATTATTAGATGGGATTAACACTATTTTGCAGCCAATATGCTGTTGGCAGAAATATATTTAAAGGTAAAGGTTCCCCTCGCACATATGTGCTAGTCGTTCCCAACTCTAGGGGGCGGTGCTCATCTCTGTTTCAAAGCCGAAGAGCCAGCGCTGTCCGAAGACATTTCCATGGTCATGTGGCGGGCATGACTAAATGCCGAAGGCACATGGAACACTGTTACCTTCCCACCAAAGGTGGTCCCTATTTTTCTACTTGCATTTTTTACATGCTTTCGAACTGCTAGGTTGGCAGAAGCTGGGACAAGTAACGGGAGCTCACCCCATTACGCGGCACTAGGGATTCGAACCACTGAACTGCCGACCTTTCAATTGACAAGCTCAGCATCTTAGCCACTGAGCCACCGTGTATAAGTAAATATACTTAGCATTCTGTAAATCAATTTGCTGATGTATAGATAGATAAATTCATTTTGGGATCTGTAAATGTGTGAAGAAAAAGTAGGGAATAGAATCAAAATAGAATAGAATCAGTGGCTGTGCTGCTTCTAGTTTGCAAGTGTCTAGAATAAAGAAGTTTGAACATGTGTTGGTGAGGTTTTGGAATTCATGTAATACCACAAAGCTCTGAATAGGAACATACCTTTTAGGGAGGACTGAACCAGGGGTGAGTTCTTCTTTTCTTCGCTGCTGGTTCGCTGAGTGCCGTGCCGCGCGGGTGCGCACGCTTTGCACATGCGCAGTGCTTAAAAAAAACAAGATGGCGGCGCCTATGGCGCCACCGGTTCGGGGGCGTGGCAGGCCTGGGTTGCTGCCAGTTCTAGCAACCCAGGCCGCCAAGTTACTACTGGTTCTATAGAACCGGTCCGAACTGGGAGGAACCCACCTCTGGACTGAACTACCTCTCAACATTTGTGATACATTCCAATTTCATTTGTTTTTTTGCTGTTGATAATATGCTGTTGACTTAGGTAATAAAATTATACCAAGGGCAACTTATTAAAATCTCAACCTCAGGCTGTGGAGAGCCAGACACAGCACAAATGCTATGAAACCTGTCCATTGTGATGATAAGCTCAGTTATTTAGACAATTAGTGAGTTGTTTGGGGTCCTACTTTTTATTAGGCTGCTTATCCAAAATCAGGATAATAGGACAAATTTTCCTATTTTTTTCACAGTAGTTATGAAGGCTTTGCTATATTAACATGTTAGAAATAAAGCACACTTGGTTCAATGTTTCTACTCAAAATTCTTCTCTGTGAATATATTTGTTTATTAATCAAATTTATATAGCAGCCCATTTCATGAGAAGTAACTCTGGGAGGGTTACAATATGTTGATGAATGTCACTATTAAAAATTTTGGGAAATGTTTGTATTTGACATTATCATGGCATAGCTAATTTTAACTTTTTTTTTTTTTTTTTGGCTGAGGGACCTGAGTCCGTGGAGAAAGTTAGGAGTTTGAGGATTGAGGTCACTGATAAATGACTTAGATGAGGGAATAGAAGGGGAACTTACCAAATTTGCAGATGATACTAAGCTGGCAGGGTTAGCCAACATAGGCTCAAGATCCAGATGGATCTTGACAGACTTGAACACTGGGACCTATCTAACAAAATGAAATTCAATGTAGAGAAAGGTAAAGACTTATACTTAGGCAAGAAAAACCAAAAGTACACATATAGACTGGGTGAAACCAGGATTAATAGCAGTGACTATGAGAGGGATCTTGGAGTCTTAGTGGACAACCAATTAAATATGAGTCAACAGTGTGCGGCGGCAGCCAAAAAAGCAAATGCAATCCTAAATTGCATTAACAGAGGGATACAATCAAGATCAAGTGAGGTACTAATACCACTTTATAAAGCCTTAGTAAGATCACACCTAGAATACTGCATCCAGAAAAAGACGTTAAGACTCTAGAAAGAGTGCAGAGAAGAGCAACCAAGATGATCAGGGGACTGGAGGCTAAAGCATACAATGAACGGTTGCAGGAACTGGGAATGGCTAGTCTAGTGAAGAGAAGGACCAGGGGAGACATGATAGCAGTGTTCCAGTATTTGAGGAGCTGCCACAGAGAGGAGGGGGTCAACCTGTTTTCCAGAGCACCTGAAGGCCAGACAAGGAATAATGGATGGAAACTGAACAAGGAGAGATTCAACCTGGAAATAAGAAGAAATTTCCTGATAATGAGAGCAATCAACCAATGGAACAGCTTGCCTTCAGACGTTGTGGAAGCTTCATTACTGGGAGCTTTCAAGAAGAGACTGGACTGCCATCTGTCAGAAATGGTGTAGGGCCGTGATGGCGAACCTATGGCACGCATGCCACAGGTGGCATGCGGAGCCATATCTGAGGGCACGCGAGGCGTTGCCCTATGTCAGCTCCGGTGTGCATGTGTGCGCTAGCCAGCCAATTTTCGGCCTTGGGGAAGGCCATTTGCGCCCTCAGAAGGCTTCGGAAATTCGGAAAAACGGACTTCCGGTTTGCCCATTGGGCCATTTTTCGCGCTCCAGAGGCTTCAGGGAAGCCTGAGGGTGAAAAATGGCCCAACGGGAGGGGGGCATGCACGGGGATGCACGCATACGCAGTGTGGCACGCGGGGGTTGTGTGCCGGCATGCACGCGCGCTAGTGCGCGCGTGCACTCCCATTTTTGGCACACAAGAAGAAAAAGGTTTGCCATCACTGGTGTAGGGTCTCCTGCTTGGGCGGGGGGGTGGGGGGGTTGGACTAGATGACCTACAAGGTCCCTTCCAGCTCTGTTCTGATTGATTGATTGATATAGGCCAATGTAGGATGCCTCTAGTCTAGGCCATTAACCATAGATATATACTTCTGTGTTTCTTTAAGGAGAGCATAGAGAACATTATTTGAGAGAGACTGAATGGTTATATGCAAATAGGAGATGACTTATTCATACATTTATACAGGTAGTCCTCACTTAATGTCCACTAGTTCAGTGACTGTTCAAAGATACAATAGCACTGATTGAGGGGTACTTAGGAGAGGTCCTCGTTGTGACTGTTGCATGGTCATATGATCACGATTCAGGCCTTTAGCAACCAGCTTGCAGATATGATGTTGCAGCCTCTTGCAGTTATGTGATCACCATTTGCAGCTTTCTCTGCTGGCTTCCAACAAGCAAATTCAATGGGGAAGCCAGCAGAAGGGCACAAATGGTGATTACGTGACCACTGGGACCCTGCCACTATGCAGGATTTGCTTAATAATGGCAAAGGAGACCACTGGAGCTGTGGTCATAAATAAGCATGATCATGTGGCATCATGCCTTAGACCATGTTGCTTAGTGTTGGAGTTTCTGGTCCCAATGACTGTCCATATGCAGGGACTACCTGTATAGTGTGTATATACAGTAAGTGTGTCACAGACATCCATTTGCTGGATTGGTGGGATGGAATGGGCAGAATTGATTCTATGTAGAGTTGATAACTCTAGATTAATAAATATTATAGCATTCTTAGCTCCCAAGAATATTCTTATAGGACAAGCAAAATGGAATGTAATATATTTTACCTTTAAGTGATAGAGAGGAGGAAGCAAAGTACAATACAATCTCTTCTATACTAGTACAATAATTTTGAATCATCTGAAAAAACCTAATCTATTCACAGATACTATACACAGATATCTATACACAGATACTGCATCAAACCTGTTATCTCATCTGCAATAATATTATTGGCTGGAAATTAAATTTTAGACCATAGACACCTGGACTTGATTGAGGCTTATTGTGTGATTGTGACATCATTACAATAGACACTGAATATATTGAATGAAGTGGAAAAAAGATGTGATATGAACCCAGCCACTTGCTGTATTGTCCCACAATTTATAGTACATTTTTGGTTCCCTTTCAGTTATTTCTTGGAGAATAAAGTAGATTTCTCTTGAGATAAAAGCTTTACCAGAATTTTATTTTAGTGTATTTTTGTATTTGAGAGTTGTCCAGCATAAGTGTTTGCTTTCATCATTCAGAGATTGGATGTTGTGTTCAATGCACAAACTTTGCATATTCCTGAACTGAGAAATAGTTTACATTTATACTGTCACCGTGTCTTTTTTGAAATATTATTATCTGATTATTTTTGTTCAGGGTAGGTTTGTCAGAGAAAATTATTTATTCCCATTTCTTGCTTAGCATCATCTTTACTGTATTTTTTTCTTCTTCTCTGCACTCCTAGGGCAGAGTTTAGGCTACGGCTTTGTCAACTATGTTGATTCCAATGATGCTGACAAAGCAATCAACACCTTGAATGGACTCAAACTGCAGACAAAAACAATCAAGGTGAGGAGCACGGGGTGTGAGAGAAAACTCCTCTTAAAGGCAGAGCAGAGCTCCGGAGGGACAAGAACTCTATTTTTGTGCCCAATCATGTCTAACCCACTGTGAACCTGACATCATGGATTGGGCTGAGAGAGAATGATTGGCCCAAAGTCACCCAATTGGCAGGACTAGAACTCAGAGTCTCCTGGCTTTTATGCCAACACTTTCACTACTACACCAAATTGGCTCCCCCACTACACCTTTAAAGATTTAAAGAACTACATCTTTAATCTTCTGGTACTGTGGCTCATTTGGAGTTTTGAGAATACAGCATAGGCATAGTTCATTACATAACATTGATTGATGGTAACACTTTGCTTTTTGGCCCAAAAGGGGGTGGGTTTTTTTTACTATCCCTAATCACTATGGGCACACTTTCCCACCAAACACTGGGTTGCAGCCTTTCTTCACTTTTATTTTCAAAGAGTTTCCTGGGGCCCAATTTGCCCCATGGAAAGAGGGGTGGTGCTAGAGGCTGGCCCTTTGCTGCGTGCCAGCTTCTAATTTTGTAATTAGAAGATCTTATCTTCTAAATATACACAGGGATATTGCCATTTCCTTCCCAAATGCTCATGGAAAAAAAGGATTTCTGCCCTACAGAGCCCGCAGTTAAGAGTTTGCAGAAAAAGGCTTGTAGAGAAAGGAAATAGAGGTAAAGAAAAGGTACCAATAAATAGGAATCTTGGCTCCCCTCCAAAGAAAGTGTTGTTTGTTTTGTTTTATGATAGAAGGTTGCTTCTTTTGATGTGAGAATAGAATTCAGAAGATTGTTCTTTGCAATTGTTTCTTGCAATCAAGATTGTTCTTGATGGCTCTTGTAACTATGTCCTACTTCCCACCAGGTGTCCTACGCACGGCCGAGCTCTGCTTCTATCCGTGATGCCAATCTTTATGTCAGTGGCCTGCCCAAAACCATGAGCCAGAAAGAGATGGAGCAGCTCTTCTCACAGTATGGACGCATCATCACCTCCCGTATCCTTGTGGATCAGGTCACAGGTAACACAAGAGCAGGGATTTTACCCCACACTGGTGCCAGTGTTGAGAGATGAGTGCCAAGGGGACTAAAGCAGGGAGCGGGGCAGTGTAAGAAAGCAGGCTATGTTACACATTGAGGGTTGTGCATGTATTTGTAAGTATTGTTACTTATGTAAAATAAATAATTACTTTGTATGATGCTGTTTGTATGAAGTCATGTGCTCAAATGTATATATTTTACTGCTGATGTGTATCTCTCTGTTATATATGGATCACTCTTACTTCTGCAGTGACAAGCAAAGAACTGTGCCAGATAGTTCTCATTTTAGAAATAAATGAGAACTATCATTCATAATGTCACAGAGAAAATTCTAAACTCTATATATGCCCAAAAACATTTAAATATGTTCCTAGACTGAGCTTTGACTCAGCTGAATCAACTTGTTTTGGAACCACTGAGCAATATAGGTTGTGGTTCCCACTCAAGCTAGGAAAAACAAAGAAAAGAAAGGAGATGCCTAAGAGTAGCAATTGGTCTATAAAGATTGCCAAATGCATTGCAAACAGTTGCCTTCCTCTGGAAAATTAAAACCAGTAACAACGCTCAACATTACAACCAATTTCAGCTACTAAAAGTTGGAATCTCTGCTTTAGCTAGGAGACATTGTTGCCTAAACAATCAGAATATGCAGTAATCAACATTAATGCCCCCATTTCTCCATTTGTAGGTGTGTCTAGAGGCGTGGGATTCATCCGCTTTGACAAGAGGATAGAAGCTGAGGAAGCCATCAAGGGGCTGAATGGACAGAAACCGCTGGGTGCTAGTGAGCCCATCACAGTCAAGTTTGCCAATAACCCCAGCCAGAAGACAGGGCAAGCATTACTCACACACCTGTATCAGACCACAGCCCGGCGGTACACAGGGCCTTTGCACCACCAAACTCAGCGATTCAGGTGAGACATGTTGCCCTCTCCTTTGTTGGAAGGCTGAGTGGTCAGGTCTTCTCCTCACCCAGTGTCTTGTAGCTGTTGTCCCTCTGCTTAAGGGAGATGTAGTTTTCAGATCCCATACTTGGAGACATTCATCTTTAGTCTATTTTTAGTCTGTCACATCTGGGTACCATTAGTCCACAAACAAATATTATAGGAAACGCTTTTGTTTCCTTCTACAGTCCCATGGCACAATCATACCAGTTGCTTCTTAACAAAATGTTTCTTGCAAAAAATAATCCAAGGGGCTTGGGTCAGATAAACAGTTCTCATGCTGCAGACTGTTCCTTAAGATACATTGGATCTCTTCCTTCTCTTGATAAAGCCTTATATTTACAGCTGATGGCCACAAAACAGTGCAAAAGGAGAGAAATTGTTCTTCCCTGTAAAAGGGAAGGACAAAACTCTTTCTATACTTTACTTAGTCGGCAAAGATTTGTTTTTATGAGGAGTCCTCTGGCTGGCTAGGCTGCTGCAAGGAGGAGTCTGCTGGAACAAACATTCCAAAGGTAGAACAAACATCTGAAAATTGCTTTTGATAAAGGAGAGAGTAGGACAGGTAGTTCTGAGTCAAGTAGCTTTTTAATACCTTTAATATCTTTCTCCTAGCAATTTTTGTAGCAGTGACTCTATTGTCCTACCCAAGAATTTCTGGTATTCTAATTCTGCTAATGTAACTGGAGATTGAGTTTTAATGTTGAACCTAGAGTGTTGCCAGATTTCTCTTCCATAATTAGAGTGCCATTAAAAAAAAAAAAAGAACAGTCTGGGCAATGCTATCTATCAAGGAGGAAGAACCAAGGCACCTGAAAACATTTACCTGTGAATTCTTAGAATCTTTTTCACCCTACAGGTAAACAGAAATAGATTTTGCCCTGCAGAATTCTTTAGCCTATGTTCTGATCAGTTTGGAAGATACTTGAATAACCAGAACAAAAATGGTGTAAAACTCTCACTTATTTTGTTTTGGAATGTCTGCTTGCAGCCTGAAATCTGTGTATATAGCACACATTCAGTATTCAATGTTTTCTTCTATGTTTCTCACATATTTTGTGTGCTAAGGTTCTTTCAGACATAATATGTTTTCTTTACACAGCAGTATAGAAAAGCTGCCCATTCTATGTAAAGATAATGCAGATGTTTACTTTTCCATTTGTAATCATGGCTTAAACATTGAAATACAACTGGAGAAGTAGATATATTAAATTTTCACTTCTGGTAGTGTAAGGTACATGGATTTACATATCCTTTTCCCATACTCTTGTGGAAAAATAATCATCTGAGATTATCCCTTTTCATGTAACATTGTGTGGCACTCATATGGTATTTCTATTCATCACCCATGGTATCTCCAAGGCTCAGCAGTTGTTCATCCTTCCAATTTACGGTAGCTAATGGTCCCATTTTATGACTCAGCTGAACAACTGAGATGGTGAAGCACCTCACTGGTGGCACAATGTTAGCTTCTAAGGTATGAGTCTATCATATTTCCTACCCACCAGTATAGGCTTGCAGTACTAAATGCCAAGACTAGAGGCCTCCTCAGGAATGGTCTGAAGCAGGGAGCTCTTATATTACAGATGACTCTTTATGAAATTGTACTTTCCATGGCTAGCTGATGTAACTGTTGAAGGGAGGTCAAGACAGCATGGATGATGGATTTTATTAGGCAGTTCCATACTAGGCAGTACTGCCAAGAATAAGGGATTTTGATATGAATTATGCATGCTCGATTTTGGTAGAAAAGACTGTAAAAAATAGCATACTGGCTTGTAGAAGAGGACAGAATTAAAACAGTTAGCATTTCTATCCTCTGAAAAAAAATTTAAAATACTATACTTGTTCTTTAGGCTTCTTGTTCTTACCAAGCAAGATGTATATATATCTATATATCTATATATATTTCCCAGGGAGCCATTATAGATGTTTCCTTCTGCTTCTGGAGATTATTATTGCATTGTGAGATGAAATCCAAGGATATTTATTTCTAAGAGGTTGACCTGGGCTTAGTCTTTTCTGCTCTCAATCTATTGGGAGCTGTAAATGATTTTGTATTGTGTTTTTTGGTGTTTCGGATTTAAGAGACCACAAGACAGAGACAAAGAAAAAAACAATATCTTAACTCATTGTGCATTTTTGTTGCAGCTCATTTTTCCATTCTTTTATAAAGCATAGGTAACTTAATTCTCTGGTATGCTAGTCGAGAGTTGGTTATCAGTTGTGGCTTAGTTGAAGAGCAAAACCAAAGGATGTCTCATGTGTTGATCAATTGTTGATAACAATCACCTTTACATCAGAGGCAAAGTTGAAATTTCTAAAATCCTGCTGATACTTTTAGGGCTTGCTGCCTGCCTGATTATCCTCGCTTGACTTGTCCTGCAAACTCAATAGCTATATAGTTAGAAATATCACAGTGGAAATGTATTGATCCAAATCCTGGGGTAGGAATTCATCTCAGACACCTGACTTCCCACACTGTGAATGTGATCAGACACTGTAGAGCAGCAAACTTACCCCTGATGCTATGCCAGGATTCTGGATTAATATTTTGTGCAGCCAATGTCTATTATCCAGGAGCTGGGAGAGAGAATTCCTGAAGAAAACAGTCCCCAAAATGTAAATTTCAGGGAATTCCTTGTAGGCCAAATGAAGGCAAAGCAGTTATAACAGTCCTGCCCCTTCTGACTAAATTGTAAAGCATTTAAAGTAGTGGTCAACTAGTCGTGTTGGACAGTCAGTAAGTGTTCTTTGAATTGTATCTTCTAGTTGTCTGCCAACTAGCTTTGTGTGATAACATTTAACATTCTTCATTGAAGGACTCACAAAAAAGCAGCTGCTCACAATTGTAAAATATGCTAGTCCACTTTCTCCTTTTTCAATGGGGTACTTCGAAACCTGTGTGTAATGGATTTGGGGATTACCTCGCAGGTAAAATGGTCCATGTTTAATATTATCAGTGAAATTACCATCATGTCTGTCTGGGAGTCAAATAGCTTGCAATTCATGTTCAAATTATTTTGAAAATGCATGTAATGCTTCATTGCATTATATTTGGCTTGATTTGTAGAGACAGAAGACAAAAATAGCAACCCAGCACAAGTATTTCCTGTTTCTTTGTCTAGATGATACTCTAACCATCAAATAATTTCCAATAGTCTCAAGTTATAGTTATGGATAGATAGAATCCAAGAATCCTGTATATAAATCTGCCCCCAAAATCAGAATACTTGATCCAGTAATTATTTTCTACCAGATCTGCTAAAACAATCTATATTCAGTAGATGTAAATCCATGAAAAAAAGAATTTGCTAGGAATTTAGTTACTTTTCCAATCTGTTTGATGAAGAGCTGTGTATGCCTTGTGTATGTGCATTAAGACTGGACTGAATGGTAGTTCAGGATCACTTGATTTGAATTTGCTGCTCATGCATTTCTACCCATACATAAATGTCACATATAAAAGCATGGCATCTGCATGGCACATAGTGTAAAATCCATACAAACCCATGGAACATGTGAACATAAGGGTTTCTTTTCCCTTTCCCTGTGCCTTGGCTAATTAATTTTACAGTTTTTGGATAAAGCCATAATATACAGACCAAAATTCTTGGGCCTAGACAATGTACTGTAGTTCTGCCATCACAGAATTAACTGCTGCACATGGAAAGCAGCAAAATGCCCCAATTAAAAGGACTGTAATTCTGAGACGATACTTGTAAATCTGTAGTAGAAAAAAATGCTACATTGTACAAAGCGAGCAAATATTTCTATTCTTTTAAAATGCACAAGTTGTGAAAGAAAGCTTTTGAAATCTTTTCCTTTTTGCACAAGGTTCCTTGAAGAACTAGAATTCTGGAAAAGTATACAAGTACAGGTGATGAACACTTGAGTTAACATAGGTACAGGGCAATTAGAAATTCAAGAAAATTAACTGAGAAGGATTAAGTTCTTTGATTTTGACAGCTGAAAGCTCTAACAACCAAGGCACTTTGAGGTTTTGTCTAGCAACCACAGTGGTTATATATTGCCAAAGAAAGAAAAACCTTTTGATCTTACAGGATAATGGGAATCTTGTTGTACTATAAAGCCAGCATGTAGATCCCATGTCAAGAGAGTTACTATATAAAATCTGGGCCGCCATGTGGAAAGGAAAGTCCACTGTGAAAATGGGGCTGGGATGCCAAATGAAACTATAAACATGTTTGCCATATACGCTTCTATTCTTTATGTGTCTTGTTTTTAAAAGGAATGAGTGTCAGAAACATCCTCATCCTCATTGTGATGTTTGAAATACAACTTTCACCGCCCTTTAGTACTTAATGCCTCCCATTTCCCACACTTTCTAGCATCATTAAAAAATAGATGTGTAAAAATACGTAGAGCACCTGATCCTTGTTATTATTTTTGAGCTTCCCTCCCCCAACCAAACTATAAGACACCAGGGCCTCAGGATGCGGTTGTGCACACACATTAAATGGCAACTTCTGCTAGTGACAGAATCCATGTGCTGCCTTTCTGCTGCACTGACAATCAGGGCAGATAACCTCACAGGACCCTTTTGTTACGAGATTGTCTACTAACAATGGCCTCTCCTCATCTTCCTCTTCCTCCCACAGGCTCGACAATTTGCTAAACATGGCATACGGCGTCAAGAGGTAAATAGCCTTCCAAAGCCTACGCTCCTCGCCCCCTCCTCTTCCCCACCTTGGCCTACAGCACAAGGCTGGATTTTTAAAGGGTGATTGGTCAGGGCAAACCCCGCTCCCCAGCCAAGAACTTCCTTTTCTGCCTTGCCAAGGCCTCCCTGCAACACAGCCATGCTTCCATTTTGTAGAAACCCGAAAGAAGCTGAGGGTTGTGATTGATCAGACCCAGCACTGAGACTTGGAGGGGGCAGAGACTCCTATAGAGGAGGACCATTTTCTTTCCCAGTTTGAGCCATGTTTAAACCATCACATAGACAACATTTGGTTGCTTTATTCAGTGCTTTTCCCTGTATATTGATCTTTTCTTTTTAATCACCAAAAAACCCCAATAACCCTTCCACACTTTCTTCAGTGAAGACGGGAATTGAAAAGGAAAAGCTAAAATCCCTCCAATTTCTGACTTAGGCTGTGGAATTCAAATGTGTGTGTCTTGAGGACACACCATAGTCTTTCATGTGTTCTTTTGGTTCTGTTTTGGGTTTGGCTTGAGAGAAGGGCTTGCTGTTTGCTCAGATGACTGGCTGTTCTTTATGATTTTTGGTCCTGTGTTTCTTAGATTTCATTGTGTTGGGTGCTTCTTGGTTTCATTTAATTCCATTGCTTGTGGGGCAGAAGTTAGTGATTGTTCTAAAAGTATATCAGATAAGCAATAACCCATTTTGTTTTTCAATTCGCGGGCACCCTTTGAGAGCCAAAAGGTTATTTATTTGTTTGAACAATGACATCTACCCAGATAAGTGACTCTTCCATAGAAAATTTGGCATGGCTTCTGAAACTGTCAGGGGTCTCCTGTCCAGACAAGTATCCAGTTCATATGTTATTATGTTCAACAGTGCTGTAGCATTGTGTGTTTAAACTAAAAATATTCATCGTATCAGACCATACACTTCATTTTAAGCTGATATTTAAAATGTTTGCTGCCGTAGCTTCCTTTGTGGGAGCTCCAGTCTGCCCTGGAGATTCCTGGCAACGTTCAGCTGCCTCCTCAGATTTGGCAAAGAAAAGCTGCCCATTCTGTAACTCTGCCCTGATTCAGTCCATATCGACTCCCAACATGACCATAAGGGAGAATTTTTATCAAGGGTATGAAAGCATGCATCCATGTTCAAATTTTGCACCCAAAGATATAAGAGCAGTATCTGATGCCTGCTTACTCAGAAATAAGTCCTACTGAGGTCCATGGGGCTTCCTCCGGTAAGTGTGCATGGGCCCTTAGCAGCAATCAGCTAAATCTGAACACTGATGCTGACTCAAGCAACTACTCGGCTAGTTTAGGTTGAGGAAGTAGCTTGACTGAGCCATTATCCCTGTCAGTCACTTTCTGTTTGAAATGTTTGGCTTAGCAGCACGCAATCGGGATACATTCTGCATCTGGAACAAAGTTGATCCAGCTGGGTATGATCCAGAAAGGGTTTTGCACACTGTGTAAAACTATGGTTTATTGAATAAACCACAGTGGCTATGTTTGCCCAGCCTTACAAGCCACATTCTGGACCTAGAACAAAGTTGATTCAGCTGGGTATAGAAATGGTTTGCACACTGTCCAAAACTATAGTTTATTGAATAACCCACTGTTGTTATGTTTACCCAGCCCTACAAGCCACAGACAAGGAAAATGTATTTAGACTTGGCACAATGTGTAAATCCCCGTAGAGATGGTTTGTCTGAAGTAATCAATTAATTCAAGTTATTCAAGAACCTTTTAGTGAAAACTATGTTGCGGTAGACAAGGCGGGGGGGGGGTTGGGGATTGTGGTAGATGGAAGACAGGACAGAAATGTGTGGTGGGCTGTCCCCTGCCACTGTCATAAGATTTGCTAAATCTCTATCTGGTTTTGGAACTTACGTTGCAATTATACTTTGTTACCTTGAAGTTATCTCAAATAAGTTATGGAAACTAAGATCTTCATTTTGCAAACAATACACCAGATTCCAGTTTCCATCCTTGCAAAAATGATGGTTACAGTTCATTTTATTACAAACCCTTTCATAATATGCTAGTGTGTTTATTTAGCTCTCAGGAAACCCAATAGATAAATATTTCTTCCATCTTGCAAGCAGAACTAACCCTTAAGAAGAGCCCAAAATAGGGAGAAATATATTTGAAGAATGTGGATTCAAATGTTAGCTTCTGGATTTGCCTTGGCAAATAAAAGAATTATGGAAATAGAATCATACAATTTACGCCAGCTTCCTGGCATAGATAAAATCTTAAGAGAGACCGCCTCTCTGATGAGTTCCCTTTTGAGCTAAGAATGCTAGATGAAAGCGGGCACTGCTCCCTTTTGCTGGGGGTTGTCACCACTGTCCCTAACCTCTCTGTAATGCAATGAACTTATGCTGGCAGAATGCCAGCCTTACACCCAAAGTAGTCCTCTCTCCTTGATCTCCAGGTTCTCTCCTATCACGATCGACAGCATGACCAGTCTGGCAGGAGTCAATTTGACCGGGGCCTCCAGTGCTGGCTGGTGCATCTTTGTGTACAACCTCTCTCCAGAGGCAGATGAGAGCGTCCTCTGGCAGCTCTTTGGGCCCTTTGGAGCTGTCACCAACGTCAAAGTAATCCGCGACTTCACCACCAACAAGTGCAAAGGCTTTGGCTTTGTCACCATGACCAACTATGATGAAGCTGCCATGGCCATCGCCAGCCTCAATGGCTACCGACTGGGTGACCGAATCCTCCAGGTTTCCTTCAAGACCAGTAAGCAACACAAGGCATGAGTGAGCAAATGCACCAGAGAGATGGGGGGAGGGGGGAGCAACAGTGTGCTGGAAACAGCTCTCTTCCCCAACTCGCCACAAGAACGGAAATGTTCATTGACTCAATGTTGCAGAATATTCAACCGCCAGACACCGTGATCTTTGGGAAGCAGGAGGCTCCTCCCCCTCCTTCTCCCCATCCCCGACAGCCCAGCGGGAAGCACGGATGCAGCAACTTGTCAGCCACTTCTTGAAAATTAAACCCTGTTCTGACAGCATGCAGGGGTGACATCTGCTCAGAATAGGATACCTCTCTTGTTTCTATGCTTGGTGACCCCTCCCTCTTTCAAGGCTTTCTTAACATACATGCCCAGGTCTGAAGCTTTCTCCAGTTGTCCATATATCTTTCCCTCTATGAATTCCACACCTGTATGGTTCCTTTGGTGGACAGTTTTTCTGACCCTGGAGGATGAAAAAAACACTCCCGGTAAGGTGTGATAGAAATGCCCCCTTCATGTTAAAACATTGTGAACCAACAAATCCAAGAAGGTCATGACTGTTACTCTGAGCTAGCCAAGGGGGAGGAATTAAAAAGATTCAGCTCACCACCTTTGTTCTCTTACGATGCAAAAAGAAAGAAAGGAAAAGAACAAATGTGGTTGGAGGAGATTGCACTCATCTCATCTGTTGGTCTAATATGTTAGTGATACAGGTTCTTAATCCCACTGTTTTCCTTGGCCCCTAATTAGAATGATGCCATATTTGGGAAAATAAATCTAACCTTTTATGTCTGAAAAGAGGGTACTTCCTATTTGATTCCAGAGAAAACTCATTCCCTGGGAAAAGAAGAACCATTTTACACTCGTATGTTGTAAAATTTGCTGACCAGGTTTTGAATATTTGCTTATTTATTTAACTACTTTACATTGAAATGAAAGTTTGGGCCACAGTGATGTAAAAAAGGGCAGCCAAGAATTTGGCGCAAAGTCCAAGATTTCTAGAGTCTTTATGGCTTCTAATCAGGTTGTAAGGACTAGATAAGTTTCTTACGGGTCAGAAGTAGGGACTTGCTATTTGAGACGTTATGGGGCAGTAAATTAAACATTTTATTTTTCTTCTTCCCCAAGATGAAATGTTTTTCTTTTCTTGTAAACTGATATTTCATGAAGAATTTATAGAACCAAGCACAGGGGAAGGAAATCAGCCCCAGAGTTGTGATCATTGATAACTGAATAGATTGAAAGGTGTTTTGGGCAAAGGGAAGATGGTTAGTATGGCTGAGGTCTTCCTTTCTCTTTTAAAACAAATAAGTGACCAAACAAGGGGAAAATCATAAATTTTAAAAGGTGAAACTGAAACAAAGAAGAAAACCCAACAAAAATTTTAAAAAAGATTTTAAAAATCTATTTTTATAAAAAAGGAAAAGAGACCTTGCTGGAAATTTTTACTGGGATTCTTGAACTTCATACACAGTCACAATAACAAATTCCAAAGGGGGGAAACAAACAAGCCACTAAGTGCGATTGCTGTGCATGGTCCAATCACTCCTTCCAGTGGGCCTTTTCAAACAATTAACAAAGATACCACACACCTACAGAGATTGCTAGCAAATCTTAGGCATCACCTGATGTGTGACACACATTCTCCATGCACGGAATTAGGATAGGAGTGTTAGTATTGCTGTAAACTGTGTTGTTGGCAGAGTGGGGACAGGAAAGCCAAGGACTGTTGGCTTTTCTAGTTCAAGTTCGAAAGGGTCCATCCCAAAACCAGCATCTTCCTCTTGGTCCATTCCACCCAGCTTAGTAAAAAGTAGGGCAGCTCAGAGGTGGGGCTGAGTTGTCTTTTATATGTAGGACATCTGAGACCAACATAGAGTGGGTCAGTGTCCCATGACACTGACCCACACAACAAATGAGATACTTTAAAAAATTACAAAACCCTACCAATTAAAAAGGAAATAATTAGCAGCAGAGGGATGGACACCAGAGGAAAATCAGGTTCTTCAAACCAGGTGTCATGGACACAAGCCCAGAAAAAGTAGCTGTCTACCTACTCAACATTTTCTCAACAGTAATGGGAAGATGCGGAGACAAGGCATTTTCCTCAAATAGGGAGCATTGCAAAAAAACTATCTACACCATTTAAAACAACTGAGCATCAAATGCATGTTTTAAACTGTGTATTTGGGGGGGGGGGAAGTTGCCTGGAAAGACCTTCGGATTCTTGTGCAGAAGCAACACTTTGTGTCTCAGGTCCCAAAGATTTTAGGTGATTTTGTCCCAACTATCAAAGTCAGGAAATAGAGACAACTCCTTTTTTTCTCATTTTCTTTCTGTTTCCTTTTTCCCTTTGCATTTTTTCTTTCATGGGAGGCGAGGACGGGGTAGAGGGCTATAATAACTTGATTGTATTAGTAGATTTTCAGCACCACCATTCTCTCGCTATCCCAAAAACCAAAAGGACAGAAAACTGACAAAAGTTTCGAAAATGAAAGCTGCATGCTTCATCATATAACCACTGCTTTTACTCACATCAACTTCCATAGGTTTCTTTTTCAAAAATATTTTCTACAGGTATTACAAAATTATTGGGCAAAGTTAAGAACTCTCCCAAACCAGGAAATGCTGCTTATGCACAGACCCTGATTTCTGTCTCCATGCACAATCTCTTTAGAAGGCATTGCTCTCTTTCTGACCAGGGCACAGAAGTCGGCTGCTCCTTCTGAACTCCGGAACCCAGAACTGACCTGGAAGTCCCCGTCAACAGTGAGGGGAAGAAATGGGTGGTTCAACACTGTTAACAGTACCTGATAAAGGAGAAAACAAGCAAAACTTGTTAGGGTGAGGATGCCATGCAGAGATTGTGCTTAATATATAACTGCAAGATAAGAGCCAGACAGAATTTGGGAAGTTTCTGTAGAATAAATTTAGCTTACTAAGGTTGGATTCCCTACCATTTTAAGCATAAAGAGGGTCCTACTTCTAAATGTGGGGTATGGCTGTCCTAAAACAGCAACCAAGGACTGTTCTGGACAATAGGATGGCAGTGAGGTAGGGGGGGGAAATACTTCAGAGAAAGTCTTAGTTACTGTATCTGACACTATCATCCTAAAGGGCTGACCTGCTCCTTCAGATGAGCATAGCTACAGCAGGTCAGTTTGGTTCTGGGATATTGTGGGCTTCTTTCCCAAATTACCTTGTCTTGAAAGGAAGGGCTGTGTGCTGGAAGGCACTGCTTTCTTTCTAACCCACCTGTCTCTTTCCATACAGTTTGAATAGATCTCAGTGGAATGTTTGCCACTTGCCCTTTCCAGACACACTATTGCAACCCCAGACTAATTCTTGGACTTTAACATGGATTTGGATGTCTCTTTTAACACCCACATTTATTTTGCTTGCTGAATGTAAACCCCTTCCCACAATAGAATCTTTCTTGCTTTTCTGGGGAAGGGGGCTCAAAATAATTCCCAGGTCTACTGCCGTTTGTATAGGAAAGGAAGAAAATGCTAATGTGAGAAGACATAGTGATGCAGCATGTTCAGTAAAAGGCATAGTCCGTTGTTCCTTGCACTTCCCAAATGAATTATTAGCAGGTTGTGGTGCAGACAGTGGTAAGATTTAAGGGTCTTAACTAGCTACTAACATATTCCCATTTTAGCTAGGATTTTATAACCAGGATGCATCCTTTTTAGGATTCCATCCCCCTTAAATTAATATTTCCTTCTCTCCAAATTAACCAAACACAATCCCCAGCTCTGAAACGGTGCACATCTACACCTTCAACTAGATTTAGAACCACTATGTAGTGGCTGATCATCCCCAAGAAAGAATATATTCCTCAATGCCAATCATCCCTGTAAGCAACACTGCACTTTAGCATCATGGACTACCACAACTGAGACTTTGCTCTGATGCCCACCCAATGCTAGCTGGTGTGCAGGACTCTTAGATGAAGGGATCCAATTTTTCTTCTATGCTGTAAAGCAATTGTGGAGCAATCAGACCATAAGAAGGCCTTGTGATTCCCATGCTTTAAGATTTATCTCAGGGGACTTCTCTTTTCTTCGTGGCAGCAATAAATCTTCTAGTCCTTTGAGATGAACACTCCTGCTTGGGCTCTTGGCCTTTTTTGCAGTCTGAGGCAGCATGGGCTGCTGGTTATAGTACAGGCCAGCATGATTACCTTGTGCTTATCTCACAGTAAGGTGGGCTACTTAAGACTACCTTTCTGGTCCTTGCCAAAGACACGCTTCATGTCTTCTTGTCAGACATCTAGCTTTCAGCCTGATTTTCTTTCTCTAATTTTAACCTGACGGCATGTGCGCTCCTCTGTACTTTGATACTGGACCACATAGACATCTGGGTGTGTATGTGCATGTATGGGCAGATGTGGGGAAGAGAGGCAGCAATCCTATATCCATGTTGCAAACATACTGACCTAGCCAAGATTTTGGGGCAGCCAATAATGTAGCTGTGAGTTCCAGCTGTGTGGATCCTTTTCCTGAAAACACCAGAGTATCACACCTTCAGAATCTGCCTGTCAAAATGCATGCACCTTGGATCCTTGGCACTAATGTCTACCTGCAAAAACAACACAGAGCAAGAGATTCAGGTGCTTTGACATGGCTGGGGTGGTAGTGTGCCGACACATCTATCCAATGGGATTTTAAAATAGATTCGTATTATGGATGCCTAAATCTTCCAAGTAGCCTCCCGTTCTAATCTTGCTTTCAGTTATTTGAAGATGAATCACTATTACAAATGATAAGCTTTTTCCCAATCTCACATCCTGGCAAGGGATGATTCCCCGATACTAATGAAGGGATTGTCTCTAATGACACTTTGTTTTTTAACAGACTGAGCTAACCCTGTAGAGCCTTGAACAGAGACTCCTGTCCAGAAGGCCATTCTTGTCTCTATCTCATTAACCTAAAACTCTTTTGTCAGGGTGAAGCTAAAACAAACTCGCCCACCCCTACCTTTTAATTGTTCTGTGTGGGGTGATGCTTTTTAACAAAAAGCCAGAATAATGCAAAGGTTGTTTTTTTAAAAAAGAAAAAAATGGACTGCCTCAATAATTACCACCTGGCCTTTGTCCTATCATCCTTGGGTTGGACGATGCTTTCCTGGTAGGTCCTCATGCTGAATGTATTCTCAGTGACTTCATAATAAATTGAGACAAACGCTGGAGGGTGTCATCCTACAGTATGCAAGTTTTCCTGCGATAACAAAGTGCTGTGGCAGGCTAGATGTCAAGGGGCAGAAGTGAGACTTTTCTTCCTTGCTGTCAACAAACCATTTTCCAATCTTGGCTGTAGGTAGGTGGGGAAGAAAGGCAGAGGTAAGGATACAGGCTAAGGCTTTTCCTCAGAACAGTCCTCTGTAATGCTAGCCAGCTTCTGTTTGTTTGTTTAAAAGCAGGAAGCTGAAAATTTTGAGTTTTTAGCCTGCCTGGCTGCCATAAACGCTGAATAAATACTTTTGTTGGAGTTTTAACCATATCTTCAGAAGGATCACCCTGTTTCTCAAATTAAGCCAAAAGAACTCAGAAAGATTTTTTAAATGTCAGATGGTTTCTCTGTAGGGCTGCTGCTTAAAAAACTGTTTATGTTTATGGCCATCTCCCTTTAGATTGGAGCCTTGAAGTGGGATGAATCTATTTGTACAGGTTGTACTCCAGTGACACCCAGGTCTACCTTCCTTTCCCCTTCTTCCTTCCCACATGCTGAAGGGAATGAGAATTTCTCTTAAAATCTAATTGTAAGAGGGGATGAAATTGTGGTTGCCTTTCCCAAGGCATCTCTTTGGATCTCTGTTAACAAACACATCCTGAAAATGCACATGACCTAATTTCCATTTTTATTTATTTATTTATTTTGGTTGGCTAAAAACAACGAGTCATCGATAGCACTCGAGCAAGGGACTTTATTTTCTTTTGCTCTCAAAGGAAAAATGGAAAAAAATGAACAACATTTAAAAGACGAACTTAATGATAATTAAACATTTTAGCATTAGTTCGAGTTTTAATTGTTTAATGATTTAGAAATTAGTTTAGGATTTCTTGATTTTTTGACAATAAATGTGTTCACTTGTGTTTTGTAAGAGTCTGTGGCAGCTTCTGTTTGCGATAAAATGAGAAAAAGAACAAAAAAAACTGGCACCATTAACTCTTGTATCTTTTTGCGAATTTTAGCTTCTTGTAGTTTTAACTTATTGTTAACTTAAATATTTATTACTGCCTTGTAAGAATACATTTGTGTATATTTATGTTCTCATCAGAGTTGCAAGTTAAAAGGGAAATATTTTTAATTTGCTGAAAATAATTATTCCTTATTTATTTATTAAATAACAAACAAAATTGAAACAATACTAAAAGCTAAATGACAGGCTCTCCACCAGGGCAAAGTGCACAGAGGTAAACATTTTAAAAACAATCTACTAATGTGGCATATACAGCAAAATCTATAGACAAGTTTGTTTTGTTGTCTTGTTGGAAAAAAACACATTTTGAGTTCATTCTATTAGAAGGTTATGGGGTGGGTGGGAAGGGAACGTGTAGCTTGTCATTTTTTCTATTCTTGTATTCTGTACCCTCTGGCCTTCACATGCTGCCACTCAGCATCCCTCCCACATGTTAACAAAATTATTTCAGTGACAATTTGCTTTTTTATTTTAAATATTTTAAGCAAGCATCACAGGCAACTGATTTATTTTTTTTAATGTAAAGGACATTCCTAACCTTTTCTGGCTCTGATTCACTGAGATCCTTAAGCACAAAGGGGAATTTATTTTGGTTAGACGACATGGATAGCACCTTGTGTTAAATTCTGTAGATATTTACCTGGGGAAAAGTCCTATTGAATTCACAATACTTTGCATATGAAGAGTAGAACTGAAACAATTTTAAACATGCATTTCCTCCCTGTGGATAATGTAGTAAGTGATTTTCCAAAATACTAGGCCACTCATTAAGGGTACTTGAAGTATACAAGCACTTCTTGGCTGCCATGTATGGCCCCTGTTATTGGAATCAATGCAACTGTTTTGCTAAAGTCCCAGGTAACAATTTGAGAAAAGAGTTACACTAAATTATTCTGAACAAAGAGAAACACATTGAAAATCAATCTTTCCAGCTTATTTTGATTTCTTCCCTGCCACATGGATGATTTAGAATCATGCAATAATTAAGGGGAAGGGGAAACCCCAGGCATGGAAAGGACCCCTTTGGGCATCTGCTTTATATGCAGGAAACGGGGCCTGTAGCCAAAGTAGTCAAGGTCTGATATGTTTCCAAGGCAAAGAGAATCCGTATCAGTCCACATTTCGAAGAAAAGTGCAAAAGGCCTTGGAAGCCATGTTATATTTTATCTAAACAGAAGATGTCCGTGATTTAAAGATAATCCTCTAACAAAAAAATTAGACCAAAAATAGGTTGTCTAACTTTGTACCTGAGTACTTTGTAACTCAGTCTTTTTCAAGATTGAGATTTACTGAGAAACTATTCCATTCTAAAGGGTTATGTGGCTTGAGAAAAAAAACCTTTCTTTCCTGTAAACAGTGTTCCAATAGTTAAAAGTAGATTTCCTAATTGCTGAAATAAAAAAAAAAGTTGGATGTTTACCCCCATTAAAACAGATTTGAAAGTTTGCATAATAAAGCCCTCAAAAAAAGAATACCATATCATATTCCTTGTTTTTAACTAGAAAGTGGGCTGTAAGAATGCACTTTTCTCCTCCATTTAGTCAGTTTCATGGCTGATTAAAAACATCTTTACTAATAGTTATTTCTTACAACTGAACCACTTCAGTCTTCTGGAGAACTCAACTCAGAAATCAGTTAAAGACCACTTATCTGACTTTTTAGCCAAATGACAGGACAGTTAGTATATCTGAATCAGATGGGTTACTGTTAAAAGTATTATTTGACAAAGCCACTTACAAATGCTGGCTTCTGCAAATCCTAAATTGTGGCTGCTTTGTATTCAGATAGGACAGAAAAGCTAATGGTTTGGTTAAAGAAATAATTGGCACTCTGGAAACTCACTGTGCCCCCAAACATAAGCCACCACCTTTTGAAGCTGCTGCTCCACAAAAGGCAAAGAGCTGCAGAACAGCCCTTCCTGCAGATATTGGACACTCCCACTATCCTTGATACAGTAGTTGGTCAGGCTGTCAGGCGTTCACCTGGAAGCTCAATTCCTGCCCAGGCTCTGCAGCCATCCAATGTGATGAATAGGCTCGGGCATGCTCTCCACTCTCTTAGTGAGAAATGGCCATAGCTGATTCATGGCACATGTTCTAATTAGCGCATGTGCAGAAATGCTAGTCACTGTTTAGCATGAAACCTGCTGTGCCATATAGATAGCAAACACAGACTTGCTTAATCATAATGCCAATTTTTAATGTGTAACAATGGAAGCCTTTTTGCTTTTCATCTGGACAACAGGCTACTGAAGAATGGCACATAAAACAGATGCTTTGCATAGCAGGGAGTACTTTACAAAAGGATTATTACAAAAATGTGCATTACAACCATAACTGCATTCTCATTCAAGAAGGGATGGTGTTTCTCAGTGTACCTCAATTTATCATCAATGTACCATTTATGCAACTAACCAGACTCAGAAGGGAGTAAGACTAACCCTCTATGTCTGGTGCCTTAGAGATGATCAGAATAGGAAAGGTCGCCTCTTTTAAGACATGGCACAAATGAGGCATGGTATTTTCAGGTTGTTCTCAAAAATAACATCATAGCAGTAGAGCACTTGCCTTGTCCCCATTTTTCAAGACGCCTCAATATCTAAGGCTAAACCTTGAAAACAAGGAAGATGTGAAATGGATATCTGGACATAAACAAAACACAGCCTTTTAAAGGTTTCTTTGCCATCCCTTGAAATTACTTCTGTGCTTAAAGAGCTGTTATGAACTGGAGCCACCAAGTCAAGCTGCATAACTGGCATTCACAGCTACTAATAGCAGGAGCTTTGCCACCAGTTTCAGTTGCGTGAACCGCCTGCTTTGCCTTTGGTCAGATCCTACTAAATGTCTAATCCTGCAACCTTATCCTGCATTGCAACAAGGGCATTTAGTGGCAAACAAAATTCTCTTTTAGGATCTGTTGATTACCAAACAGCTACAGCAATCTAGCCTTTTCAAGTGTATTTTTTTCAAGTAGCAATAAGTGCTAATGTAAGTTTACTAAGAAGTGAAGTGGCTTGATTAAGGATTGAGGGCAGGGAGGAAATTAAAGCACTTTGCCTGGTGGCATCAGAGCAAGAAGGGCTCATGAGATGTCCTTACTGTTTGACAGTGGTGGGTCAGGGTGCAACATTGAAGGTAGCAGAGGGTTAAAAGAATTGTCTGTTGTCATGGCGAGTTCCTAATAACTTTTACATGCCCCTTAGCCTCCCACCAATGTATTTAGTCATGGGGTATGGCAGGGCTCGGGACAAAAGGATAGGTCTGGAGTGCCTGCCCCCAGAGCTCCTTGAAGCTTCACATGGATTGGGACAGTTTTTAAAAATATATTTAAAAAAAATGAGAGTCAGTTGATGTGGGAAAGGTTTAAAAATTGTAAAAAATAAAAATAAAAATGACACTTTGCATTTAGTTTAGACTATTTATTACTGGGATTTCAGGCACGGTGGCTGTATGAAACTTTTACATGGAATTGTTTAATTATTTGTACTTTTCATGCCAGAAAATAAAAAGTTCAGAATCTTATGAGTCTGTGTCTTATATTGAAGAGAATTCCAGGAACCTCTATGGAGTTGTACTTCCACACAGCACTGACCTGTGCAGATTGCCCCTTACTTTTACTTGGAACAGAAAAATAAATCGTGTGCTTTCTGGGGTTTACCTTCTACGCTTGAAGACTAACAACAAATAATGGCTTGCTTAATACACAGAACTACATCAGAGCCTGCGGTTGCTCCAGTGCTGCAAATGTAAGCAGGTGTGGAAAAGCATCTACTATATCACAAACAGCAAACTCTGCTAAATTTTAAGACCTGGTTCTCCAGTCTGCGACTGTCTGGTTCTCCAGTTGCAGCAATCCTGTTAACGTTGCTTTCCTCTGACATTTCTGCCTCCAGAAAGCTCCAAACTTTGCTACTTTTCGCTCATTTTTGCTATTAAATGGAGAAATAATTTAGACTCTTGCTATTTTATTCCAGATCAGAGTAAATTAGCAGATGTAATGCATCCTCAGAATTAGAAAGAGAAGAGCTGTAGGAGGGTGGAGGAGAAACGTTGGCTGTCCCTGTGGAGCACTCTGCTGAGAGGAAATTCAGGCATCCTATGATGCTTGGGATAGTACAGGCATCTTTTTAAGAGGAAAGCAAGGAGACCTGCTGGACATCAGTAAAGAGCATTCTTAAGGATGGAGCTCAAAAGTGCCAGTGTGGTTAAGGCATCAGGCTATAAACTGGGTGACTGAGTTCGAGTCTCACGTTGGATACAAATCCAGCAGGGGTGATCCTGGGCTAGTCACTCTCTCAGTCTGAGAAAGCAGGCAAGGGCAGACACTTCCAAAATATTACCAAGAAATTTGCAGAGACTTGTCGAGGCAGCCACCAGGAATCAAGTCTGATCCAAAGGCCACAAGAAAAAAATGTGCAAACTAATCAGTGTGATAGTTTGGTGTATTATATAAAAACCACAACACTGAGTTAAATCCACAAATCCTGGTTAAAACAATGGGAAGGCCTGATGGTGTCGCACAATCCAAATATCTCTGTTGTAAAGTAAACCTGGTGTTCTAGTAGCATTGGTGATGACAAGATAAAAATCTCTGTATCCTGGATCAGGGATAGTGGATCTTCCGGCTACAGAAATATGTCTTCCTATTATAAAAATCTCATTTTGGCAACCAAGGATTACCTCTTATTTTCTCAAATACTAAAGTAATAAAGCGGCCCTCAGAGATGGTAACTTAAGCTTTACCCCTTGCCTATCTGAAGAGATGTAGAACTCACACATTTCTGGGAAGAAATACCTCCCAAATATCATTTGTGGGAGCCTTACCATTCTTTGCTAATCAGAAACTGGTTCAAATTATACATAAGCCTGCTGGTACCTTTCAGATATGTGAGACCAACTTTTGTAATCCCCCTATTACTTTCCTTGCTGGCTAGGGCAGAAAAAGTTCAAAATATCTGGAGGACACCTAGTCGTCTGCCTTTGACATCATTTGTTTCAATTTAATGCCTGCTCTCCCCATCAGTAGAAAATGCCACATAACCTAAGAAATGACAGAGCATTTTCCTCTCAAATATCATCCAATATGCTCAACTTAAAACCTCAAAGAATTTCCTTCCTTCCCAACCCACTACTCCAGCAGAGATCTGAAGGCATATAGTAAAATGTAATCCTCATCACCAGAGGGCCTTTTGTGAGAAGGCTGCCTGCCTCCCCCCCCCCCACTTCCCCATCCAGTCCCAGAAAGCAGCAGATGCTTTTTTGAAGAAGGGTTGAGATGAAAAACAATGGGGCTGGAAGAGAAAGAGCCTCCGGTTTTGTTATGGAAATGGTTGGGCTTCTACAGCAATCAAGGAGAGCAGGTGAAAGACACCAGCTTTTTCCTCTCCCCCTCCCCCTCCCCTCTTTATCAACAGAGGAAGCCCAGAAGAGCTGGGGAGGCCTTCATCCCCAGGGACCCTGGAGGTGGGCGGAGAAGAGGCTGGTCTGTGGCTGCAACCCATGTCCCCAATCCCCATTAATGCTTTTAGGCAATTTCAGGGGAGGGAGAGGCGATGTGTTTGTACAGCTGATACCAGCTGGCCTAAACAGGCCCTGTTTAGGCCATAGCTCTTTAATGTAACCCAGCTCACCTCCCACCTTCAATTTCACAGAAAAAGACAAGACAGAAAGGACTCTTTCTTTATTGGATGGGAATGTGGGGTTTTTTCCCCAGGAAAAACAGCAGATAAAAAAACAGGTGGTGATTTTTGTCCCCTCTTCTTGTTTCACCTGTCCAAAGTTTCAGACTCAGTGGAAAAATCACCACTGAGTGATTTTCGGAAAAAGGCCAGCAGGGAAAAGCTTCAGGTAGACAGCTTTGAGGTCTCTCCACTATGAATGAGAAGTAAATGCATCTCCTTCTTCACAAAAGCATCAAATTTTGGAGTGGAGGAAGCCTTCTGCCAGCAGAACAAAGGCCCAGGTAGTTGTGCAATCCTAAGTGGATGTGTTTAGGGCAGACGATATTTGGTCACAACTGGGTGAATGGGAAAAAGACTTGTGTCCCAGTAGCTGACAGGAAAAATGGAAGTTCAAACCTCAAAGTCCACTGGGCCAGAGTAACAATAACTGTTGGAATTCATGAAGAGCACATCTTGAGGCAAACCGTGTGGTGAATTTTACAAAATTGCCTGGAATCATATGAATTAGAATCTGGCTTCTCTGGCAGGGATGATTGTATACAGCTGCAAGAAAGTGGTACACAGGAGAATGAGTCAGGAAGACAAAGATGGAAACAACAATGATCATTTTTCAATACAATCTTTGAACTGAAGGGCTTAGTATTGAAAGTTGACATTCACCCAAATGCCCTTGAAGGAAGATGAATGTTATTTGAAACATGTTTGTCCTTTCATGATTCCTCCCAGCTATTAAGCAAAGAATATGAATCTAAGCTGATGCAACTCACCTGTCTCAGAGCTCATCGTGGCCGAGATCTTTTGGCTCATGGCAAGCTGCTGGGGTAACAAACTCCATTGAATACTCACAGCGGCTGGGCTCTGTTGTGGATGTGATAATTGTCTCCTTGCCACATGAAAGTTTCACCTTAGTAGGAGAAAAATCAGAGCAAATGCCATTGCCTCTTAAACCTTACTGTAATTGAAGCCAGCAATTAAAGAAGAGACCGACTCTTCCTAGTTATCCCACAAGATACTACAGACAGTATAAGTAATGAAAGCTGGCTGGGTATCTTGGGGCCAGTCATTCTAACTCAGCCCAACTCACCTCACAGGACTGTTGTTGTGGGGAAAATAGGAGGAGGAAGGAGTATTAGGTATGTTTGCCACCATGAGTTGTATATAGAAAGGATGAGATAAAAATCTAAATAAGTAAACTAGCCTCAGACTATCAGCACACATTTGAAATTAAATTTAAGATTCCACTTGAAGCACCCACAACGTCTGAAGGCAAGCTGTTCCACTGGTTAATTGTTCTCACTATTAGGAAGTTTCTCCTTAATTCCAGGTTGCTTCTCTCCTTGATTAGTTTCCATCCATTGTTTCTTGTCCTGCCCTCTGATGCCTTGGAAAATAAGCTGACTTCCTCTTATTTGTGGCAGTCCCTCAAATACTGGAATACTGCTATCATGTCAACCCTAGTCCTTCTTTTCTCTAGACCAGTCAAAACCAAATCCTCCAACCGTTTTTCATATGTTTTTGTCTCCAGGCCTTCAATCATCTTACTTGCTATTCTTTGCACTTTCTCCAAAGTCTCAACATCTTTTTTTGTAATGTAGTGACCAAAACTGGATGCAGTATTCCAGGTGTGGTCTTACTAAAGATTTATAAAGTGGTACTAATACTTCATCTGATTTTGAATCTATGCCTCTGTTTATACAACCAAGGATTGTATTAGCTTTTTTGGCTGCTGCCACATACTGCTGGCTCATATTTAAGTGATCGTCCACTAGGACTCCATTCTTATCAGTATAGTTCTTATTATTTCTTATAGAGAAAAATTATTTGGTTCAAAATCTTCATCAAGCAATACTGAAAGGATGTAAAAAAAGGTTCAGATTTTCCAGCCTGCACCATTTCAGACACCAGGGGTTGTATGTTGGTTTGAAAATATGTCCTCAAAAGACCTCTCCCCTTGTGCATGAAGCAAAAACTAGCATGTGACAGAGATAACTGTGCTGAGTTTTGTCATGATGTGTTCTTTTTGTGTTCTTAGCAAGGTAATATTCAGAACTTTATAAATGTACAAGTCCCATGTCCACCTCTTTACAACTCAAGATGAAAATTGCCCACTAAAAGAGGATTTGTCTCCCACATTCCAGTAGGCGAGGGATAAGCCCCTGCAACACAGCACATAATCTATTAGCAAACAAGCAAAATTGCTGATTTCAGCTTTTGACAGGGAGAAAAATATATCTGTGCTGCAAGTCTCTCACCGAGCTGCTATGAAGGAAGGAGGAAGGGATAATCCCCAAGCAGGAGACCAATCCAGAACTTCAAATAAAACTCCTAATCTGTTTAATTTTTCAATTACTAATGCAAGGAAGACATGCTCCCCCCTTCCATTTTCACTGCCCAACCCTTCTAGCTGGTTTTCTGTATATCTGCCAGCCTAGTCACAGCCACTCATTTTCCACCATGTTCCAGCAGCGTATTTAATGCTTACTTCACTGCAAGTTTACACAGTCCTTTCCTCTATGGGATCTGGAGATGACCTTTAATAGGCACACTTGGAGGTACAACATTTGATGGAATTCAGAATTCTAAAGTCTATGAAAGTCAATATTCTTCCAAGACTACAACTATTTGCTTTCCATAAAGATTAGCTGTATCCATTTTGCCCCATTGAAAGAACTCACCGTTGTAGATCGATTGGGGCCCTGCCAACAGCCTGTGCCATGCTCATATTTCATGATGCTGAATTTGTTATCATCTGAACCAGCCCAGGATCCCCATGTACTAGAAAGAAAGGAAGGTAGTCAGTGCACCAATGAACTCTTGCCAACGTAATCCAGGAAGTTCAATGAAGAAAAGCACGCACAACTCATTTCAAAACCACTTTAAAGTCAGCCATTTCAAGATCCAGAAGAAAATTTGGGAAGCATATACACATTGCTCTTCCCTCTATCAAGAGAGGTCGGGTCATGAGAAGTAACCATTTAGAGACAGAAAAGCCTAAAGATAAGTATTTTAAAAGTTTCACAACATGTTTAGTGAATGACTCTTTTTCAGTTTAATGGAGAAGAATTTAATCCTGATATTACAGGTAGTTCTCATTTAGCAATCACAATTGGGACAAGCAACTTGGTGGTTAAGTGAATCAGTCATTAAGTGAAGCTGTGACTGTCTTATGACTTTCCTTCAGCTTTCCTTTGCTTTACAGATCTGTAAAGATTGTAAATGCAAAGTTTGGTCACAAAGTTACTTTTTCACCACCATTAACTGTGAATGGACACTGTTTGAGGCATTCACTAAATGAAGATTAGGGAGATGTTCTTAATACGCATACATAAAATGAATACATGGCAAATATATAAAGTGTCATCTGTGCTTTAAATATGTGACTCCTAACACAATTATTACTACTGCCTTCCAAAATAGATTAGTTGTAGCAATAGAAATAGCACTTAGACTTATATACTGCTTCACATTGCTTTACAGCCCTCTCTAAGAGATTCACAGTATCAGCATATTGCCCCCAACAATCTGGGTCCTCATTCTACCGACCTCAGAAGGATGGAAGGCTGAGTCAATCTTGAGCCAGTGAGACTTGAACTGCCAAACTGCTGGCAGCCGGCAGCCAACAGGAGTAGCCTGCAGAACTGCATTCTAATCACTGCGCCACCACAGCTCTTGTACCCTTCTTTTTCAAAGGTTGGGTTATGGATGAAAGGAGGATCACGGTTTGGTACACTTAGATTAGGGTTTGATATACTTAGGGACTTCAGGGCAGAAGCAAAACCCAAACTAGGGGCTTTCTAATTCATTGCTCAGCCTTTTGACCGCTGTACCAGATCACTTCTCAGTTTAGTTTAGGAAGCAAATGACCTCCGGTTGCTATGAGCAGCATGGATGCCATGCTCTCAATCCTCAAAGGGTATAACAGCATCAAAGTCTCTTACCCAAGGCTAGTCTCTGAGCCACCATGCTTAGGTTTTTGAGACACTCTGTTAAAGGGGCAGAGGCGATAAATATATCTAGAAAAAAGGAAAAAGCACAAAAGAAATGTATGTTATGCCTTGCGTGATGATTCCCATATCTCTCACAGTAAGCAAATTCCCTTCTATGAGCATGAACACCTTTAGCTATTAGTCCATTAAGTAAAGGCAATCCTGGGACTCTCTTCTTTCCCCATCTCAGAATTAGGCAAATAGCAGGAGTTAGCCACTGTTAATATTTGCATAAAACAACTGCCAATAAAAGCCAATAAAACTGAGGTTGTGAATTGCTTTTATAATGTTTTGCTAGATGACCAGGTAGGCTGCATCCTTGAGTTGAGTATCCTGCAAACATTTCCAGAATTGGTGAGAGCTAGGAAACAAATTTTGTGTATATATGCCTGGGTATAGATAGGGCATCTCATTTTCATCAAAATACAACTTTGATCTGGTAGGAGCACTGAATCAGCTCAATAATCCCATATGAATAACTATTTACTATACTACAGAAGAACTGCAGCTGATAAAAAGTTACTACATTCTGCATTGCTTGAGGGAAATATATAATCAAAAGAGATGCAAATGTGGCTGAACTGGGGACTGAGATCACTCTCAACAGAAACACAATTCAATATAAAGAAATAGGACCTACTCATTAGTAGTGAGTTCATAGCATTGGCCATACATGTAAGAAAATTCTCCATTTGGACCAAAATCAAAGGAAATTTCTTTCTCTAGATTCCTAGAAAAACAAATAAAATAGAGGAAGAGACACTGTTAAAGAAAAAAATGAATACATAAAAATCACAAGACATATTGCTAAACTATGGAATATTTGTGGGCCCATTTAACAGAATATGGTATGATTTTCCCCCAAAATCCCAGTTCCAAATCCTTTTCAAATAAATTCTCAATATCTGACTCCTCCAAAACAATGCTGAAGCTGTACTCAGAGAGTAGCCGACCTTTATAGATACCCAACTATTTAAAGTAAAACAAAAGTAGCTGGAGAGAAAAGAAAATAAGCCCCTGGCAGACTTCAGCTTTAGGGAGGTGAACTGGAGGTGGGGGGGGGAGGGCAAAGAACAGGAAGTTGGGGGGGGGGAGAATTGCCAACATCAAGAAAAGCTTTTGTGAAATATGTGTATTTTGAAGAAAGGTGAAAGGCAAGTAGAGGACATCTCTCAATTAGGGAGTGGGAAAATGAAAGATGCAACGGATCACTTGTAACTTGCTGCATCTGACCAAACTGGGAGGAAGGGGACACACTTCCTCAAACTGAGCCAAATCCACAATCTGCCTAGGGTACTGACCACTCTGATTGGTACAACTTCTCAAGAGCAGCACCCTGAGTTCAGCCATCAACATTAAGATGCACAGAGAGGGAACTACGTTGAGCAGCAGCTTCTTCAGTTCATCCATGATTGGGCCTCAAGCATGAACATCGGTCTTGCCCACTCACCCCAACACCCACAGAATGGTAAAAGGCAGGCTTTACCTGCATCAATGATCAATGCCCTTTTTACTCAAACTCTCCCTTTAGGGCTACCTTGTCTGCGTTATAAAACTCCAGGTAATCTCTAGATGGCAACAAGGAGGTAGAGCTTTTCTGAATCTTTTTGCTTTCATGTGGTGGTCCTCTGGATTTGTTTGTTTGTTTGTTTAGCAGCTCAGATCTTATAGTCTGATCTTTGTCAAGAAGCTGACTTCTTTGTTTCTTGCCTTTATCATCTGTGTGCAGACCCGTGGGACCCCACAGAGCAGAAAGAAGGCAAGTTGGGGAGGCTGAATCCCATGGTTACCGCCCTGTCACCAAGGCTACCCCTAATTACAGGTCTCTCTCCCGGGCACACAGATGGATGCAAAGCTCTTTGTCTGATGAAAGACCTGCCCTTAGCTAATGCTTGGCCCCAGTCAGATGGAAAGAGCTTTCAGGAAGAAGGAAGCATTTTCCTCTTCCCTGGGCAAAACTAATTCTGCTCTTCGTTCTTCAGAAGCCTGATACAGTATCCTTCCATTCCTCTGTATTATACACCCAAGCCAAGCTGGCAAGAGAATGCTCCTCGTGCACATATGGATTCTTTAACCAAGTCTTCAGGGAAGAGGCTTCAACCTCTCCGCCAGCAGCAGCCCCACCTGTCCTAGGAAACAGGAGCAAGCATGTGCTGGGAGGCTAACAGTCAACTCTGAAGAAAAAAGGGTTGGTAATCTAAAAAGTGAGTTCCAGGGATCCAAATTCCAGGAGGAGGATAGGGAAGGGTGTCTTTCATTCCCCAAAGAAAAAAATTGCTTTGAAAAGTGACACCAACAAAACAGGTCTCAGCTGCTTCTCACAGCTTCCATTAACTGCGTGCTTAGCTAACGGGTCCTCTGTGCCCCTCCTGTCCCCTTAAAAGCTTTCCTAATAGGCCAAACCGGAGACCTCCCAGGGGGTGAGGAGGGGCAGGTTGTGCTTGCAGCTACAGCTAAATTATGGCTAGATGGAAATCACCCCCTCTACAGTCAATTTTAAAGGACTTCAATTAAGGCTCTTGCTTTGCACCTGCCATTGCAAGCCATTTTCTCCCCAAGGTCATGATCCAGCATCTTACTTGCACTACCTCAGATGACAAAATGCTCTCCCTTAACTCCTTCAGCCATTTTATCTTTGACATTTAAATAGAACTTCAGGGACAAGAATTCTAGCCTAGTATTCTCCTTGACATGCTAGTTTTCTCTGTGCAGGGGAGGAGACTTAGGTATGAATGCCTACTGCTAATGGAAGTAAAAGCAGCTTTCATATGACTTTTTTATAAACTTGGGAATGGAAATTATAGAAACAGAAACTGCTACTGCAGGAACTGAAAGTCCATACTCCCAAGTGCTTCACAGATCTAGGTCAACTAAGATTCAGCAATGGAGAGCTCTAGTTGGACACCCCCCCCCCCTTGATGGAGACAAAGCAATCTGCATCGCTTGGCTTAAAGAGCCCATGTATTTCTGAGTGGAGATATACTGGGCACCAAACATAAATATCTGCAAGGGTATGATGAGGAAAGGATGATTTGTGTAAAAGAGGTTCCCAACAGCCTATGCTGAGGCAACTATATTTAAGATGCATATAAATTACAGAAAGTTGATGTACAGGATCCATCCTTCTCCAGTGACATTTCACTATAGAAACTTACCTAAATAGTCATCTCTCACAGTGGAATTTTTGCTAGAAATTATACAACATACAGTTTTATGGGTAAAGAAAACTTTTAAAAATTAACCGGAAAGGACTGACTGGTTGCGTTGATCACTGTTTAAATTGGAACAAATCTGTATTCAGATTAAACATACACAAAATTGTACTCAAGCTAAAGTGGGAAAGAGCTTTGAAATTAAAAGCACAGCGAGAATGGCTGCATTCAGAGGATCCAATATATCTTGTATTATGTTTCTCGGGAGGAGGAAGAATCTCCCAAATTAAGATTCCCCCCAATAGCTAAAAATGAAGTGTCTGTCACCAGGGTCAACTAAACTAAGCATGCCGAGGTCTCCCATCTGCTCCCTGAAACAACCCTCCCAGTCTAAGAGCTCAGGAGTGGTGTGATTACTGCAATAATTATGTATGCAATCAATAGAAGACAGCTTGAAATTTATTTCTGGCTTCCATCCTTTACCCTCCCCCACTTGAGACCTGGGGAGAAAAAGATGTAAGTCGAATGACAAAATAGCACCCATCCCTCCAGAGCAAACCATTTCATCTTTATGGAAAATTCAAATGGAATATACAAGTTAAGACACATCAAGATAGCAAGAAACAATAGAGAACATCAGGACTAAGAGAGAACTATTAAAAACCAGTTTGTTGTTCTAATTTCTTAGACTCACTCACCCATTCACCCCCAGGATAGAATTCACGTTGATATTTTAAGCCCATGAACCTTCTAATAAGCTGCCTTGAGTCGCCATGGGCGAATAGGCGGCAATATAAATTCAATTAATAATAATAATAATAATAATAATAATAATAATAATAATAATAATAATAATAATACCATCCTGCTAGGTTCCCAGATCACCTCCCCATCGAGATTAAGAATAGGTGAATGGAAATACAAAGGGAAGGAGCCCTTTGGACCAGATCTCTAGAAAAGGTTATGAAAATAAAGTGGCTTTCTCAGTTGGCCACAAGCAAATGGACAATCTACTTTTGGATTCCTGGAATCAGCCAGGAGCTACAAATGCCAGAAACTAGTGGGAAGCAATGTGACAGAAGCTAATAAAAGATGGGCTTCCAGATTACCTATAGGGAAAACTGCCACATTCGGAACTGCTCAAAAACATAATGGGTCAGAAGACTGGTCCTGCGTTGGAAAGTATTGGTGGGTGTCATTGAAGCAGACATGGGTATCTATTACTAAGGGACTGACTGCCCCTTAAGTTAAGTTAAGTTAAGATGCATCAGGAACCCATACAAAGATGGGCCAAAGTAGCAATATTCATGCTTGTATTCACAGAAGCCACCACCCAGTTGAACAGTCACAGTTTTTCTCTCCAAAGTCCTACCTGATTGATTCCTCCATTTCTTTCAAGGACTTATCTACTTCTTCAAATTGTTCTCGGGCCTTTTGGGCAGCTGGAAGACAGATAAAAATTAAGACTGGCTGAAAAATTGAATAAAATCATTATGTACATTTGCTTTTCCATATAATTCCCTTCTAGGCAGTAGTATTGGGGCCTGGTTAAGTCACCATACTGTATTCCTATTTCACAAAGAGCATTAGTGTGTGTGTGGGGGGGATGGATAAAAACAAAAGTATTTTCATAACAAGCCCTCAAGATGCCACATTTCCAGTTATTTGTTCTTCTTGCTATCTAAACCAGTTAAGCATCATAGCCAGCTGGAAGAATAGGTAGTATTCATCCCATTTCATAGTGGACAGATTTCACAGTGGACAACTGAAGCTGGGAACCCAGCTCTGTCATTTTGGTGCATGTGCAAATCTGACTCAAGATCATTCACTTATGTGGTTAGTATCTCCTTTGCAAGTTTATTCCTCTTCAGCCTTTCCAAACTTAATGCTTTTAGATCTAGCCTCAAACTGCATGGTTAAGACATAGTTCCAAGCATCATGAGGTCATTGGGAACTGCTTTGCATGATTCAAATGCAAGCAAAAAAGAAAAAAACAAATGATTTAAATTTCCTCTCTTCACATCACTGATTTTTGTCCAAAGAACGAAAGACATAATAAAATAATAGATTTGCTACTCTGATCCAACCTATTAATAACTATGTGAAAGGACCATTTCCTTCTTATTGCAAATCAAGAGCTCACCAGTGGCCAAATTCCTTACTTTTGGGACACAGGTTAAGAGAAACATGGGGAATTCTGGACATCTCTGCCCTTGACAGAAGAGAACGAAGCTATGGAGAAAAGTAATGGGATGCGTTTTAGCATTCAAAGAAATGTATTGACCTTACAACTATAGGTTAAAGTTTTCTTCATTTCACTTCTTGCATTATTGGTATCTGATGGAATATTCTTCAAGTCAAACAAAATTTTGGATCAACAAAATTAAAATCTAATTTTTCTAAGTTGAATACACAGTATTCTAACTACTTTAAGAAATTATATCTCATTGGCTTTTCTTCTTCTCCCTGCCCAAATCCTTACAAATGCCATACTTGTTATCTTATAGATGGGTTTAAGCAGACAGCTTTATTAGGCCATCTCTATGCAGCACAATTATACTTTGTCAGTGATAAACAAGAATGAATTACATGACATCATCATCAAGGAACACAGTAAACAAACAAAAAAGCCATTAGACTGAAAGCCTAGGAAAAGTTCTTCCCTCTCTATGTAGCACATAGAATTGGGGCACCACCACTGAATCAGTTTGAATCAGTTCCTGTTACTTTTGATGACAGGAAGACCTGGATAAATTAGCTGAAGTGGATTTAATATATGAGAAGACTCATATATTGTGATCCTTCAGACATTCCAGCTGTTGAAGCTAATACAAATATTTTGAATGGTGTTTCGAAATGAATTGAAAACCAGCATACAGGAAGTATTCCCATCACACTCAGTAATCTAACTGCTGTATTTGTTTCAGCTCCACTTGTAAATAGAATCCAATAGTAACATTAAATACAATACATTCCAGGAAATCAAACAAGATCTTACTATTGTAGAACTTGGATAATTGTAGCACCTTTGTTCTTTACAATCACCCCATGGGAAAAAATGTGCTTTTTAGGTGCCATTATGTACTTCTGAAATAATGTTGTGGTGTTAGATTGCAGATCCATTTAGCAGAAACCTGTCTTCTAAAATCTCCTAGGGAGGAAATGATTGCTGGATCCCTAGTACCAATTTTATAACTCGGATATTTATTTATTTGCCTAACCTTTCAGTTTAAAGTAAAATAGAACTCCCCCATCTCTCCCTCCCACCCATATGTATTCATAGTCAGCATCAATACGAAGTATTTCTGAAACCAATACTTCTGTTATTTCTCCAGAAGAGAAGAATTTGCCATCCTGGATACACCAACACTATCTACTGCAGCGGCTCCCAAACCTTTGGGCACCAGGGACTGGTTCTGTGGGGGAAAAAATCCATGGAAGTGTGTCTCTCTCTCTGTGTGTGTTTGCATGCTACCTAGAACCTGCAAATGCTCAGATGAAGCTTCATTTACTTGCCTGGCCCAGTTCCTAATGGGCCGCAGATTGTATCGGTCTGCTGCCCGGGGGTTGTGGACCCCTGATCGAATGGATATTAGGAGAAGCAACAAGCTTAATAATCATCAGTCATGAGCCAGTGGCCAAAAGATAATATTTCAGGAATATTAGTCAGAGACTAAGATTAGGATTTCATACAGGACCAGTAATGGGAGATTTTCAATCCCCTAAAACAGTGATGGCAAACCTTTTTTGGTTCGCGTGCCAAAAGGAGGTGTGCATGCACGCTAGCGCGCGCACGCGTGCCCACACCCATTCCCTCCCCCCGCATGCGCACAACCCCCCCCCGGCCGGTGAGATTTGAACCGCCGAACTGCAGCTAGCAGTCAGCTGAAGTAGCCTGCAGTGCTGCACTCTAACCACTGCGCCACCTCGGCTCTGCAGCCTCCGGAGTGCAAAAAACAGCCCAACGGCAAACCGGCAGTGCATTTTTCCGAACTTCCGGTTTGCCCGTTGGGCCGTTTTTTGCACTCCGGGGCTTCAGGAAGCTCCGGAGTGCAAAAAACAGCCCAATGGCAAACCGGAAGTGCGTTTTTCCGAACTTCTGGTTTGCCCATTGGGCTGTTTTTCGCACTCCGGGGCTTCAGGACGCTTCCCTGAAGCCTCCGGAGGGCAAAACGGCCTTCCCCAAGGCTGAAAATCAGCTGGCCAGCGCGCACATGCGCGCTGGAGCTGACATAGGGCAACGCCTCGCGTGCCCTCTGATATGGCTCCGCGTGCCACCTGTGGCACGCGTGCCATAGGTTCGCCATCACTGCCCTAAAACAAAAGGTTATGTGCAAAAAGGCCAAAGGTATCACCAAATCAAAATTTAACTGAACTGTTATTCTGGATATGTGCATTTTACTCTGCTCTACTCTACTTACAGAATCCAACTATTTTCATTCAGAACAAAAATAAAAAATAAACTGGTTTTTCATTTCAATTCTATTTGGTGCAGGTAGGCTCCCCATTACCTTCTCAGAAAGCCAGACGGACGAAAACTAGAGCAAACCCAGTGCTGATATTCAAAGCACGTGAAACTGAGAATGTTATTTCTTAGCTTCCAATGCTAAATCAACACATGGTGACAATTCTCCACCTCTACTCAGGGTGAAACTAGAAGCAGAAGACTCATTTTAAACCGATGGAGTCACATTAAGCAACCAGCTCCCACTACTGATTGCCCTTTGCCTCCTGGATATGTGAGACTTGAGAAACGATGCATCAGCTTAAAACCGCTAATGGCATTAGCTATGTAGGTGCCACATATCAGAATGCAAAGTGCAGACATGCCTTGGGCTTCCTACTTCATTTTATTATAGCTACAAAACTGCTTTTTTGTTTCATCTGATACATTTTGACAAGCTCTGTCTTATAGCGCTTGTGAGAGCTTGGTTGGACAGGCTTTGGAAGAACTGAGCAAGGGCCAATATTTGAGGAACAGTAAAGACAAATGTTTTTATCTGTTTGGAAAAAGCCAGGGAGGGAAGGTCCAGATAAATTCCACTAAAAATACTCAACCCTTTCCAGAGCAGTAACATTTACATGGAACCTAAGTCCTGTGCTGAAATGGAGTCAATTAATCATCAATTCATCAATTTATTGTCTTGATCACTGGTCATAAAATAAAACCTGCACAACTGTGGCCAAACATTCATAAAATACATCAAAATGTACAGAAATCAGGAAAAACATTAAACTTGCTATTACAGCAAGTAAACTACTAGACAACCTTAGGAACTTTTGATAAAATATTTTCTCTATTTAGCAGCAGCCCATGCAAAGTTTGCTAATTTTCATAGCATTGTCTCCTTGTCATTGAAATGGAATCTGTTCAAGGAAAAATCAGATAGGATGGGGAGCAGAATGAATCCAACACTTCATGGCTCAGGAAATTAAAACTTTATAGCTATGAGTGTGAATTTCAGCTCTAGTCAAGAAAGCGGTCCGGGGAAATTCAGAAGAATGGGAGAATGGCTATGATACTGCAACACACGTCTAGTTGAACATACGCATAGACGGCAAGTTCTATTTTTAGACACAGGTAAAGCTAACAACTCTTCTGCCCTTTCCAGGGAGGTGACTCAGCTTTTCCTGCTTGGTCTCCCTAAAACAGCAGATATGGCCAAGAAATACATCAATTTAAAGTATTTTTATCCCACTTTCAAAGGCACATGACAGCTTACAGAAACCAATGAAGAACACACACACAAAAGAAACCCAAGTAAGATTAACACGCTACCAGCCGTTGAGCACTCAAAAAAGTGACAAAATCAGTTAACACCCCGACCTCCTGAAACAGCAAGGCCTTCCAACTTCTTCACATGGCCAGGGACCCCAAAAAACATGGGTCGTGGGAATAAACCCAACTGAGGCATCAGTTCCAAAGGCATGCTAGGTGGAAAATATATGATTTGCCTTAGTATCTTCTAATTAAAACATGATTCCCCCCCCCCCAAAAAAAATCTATCCAAAGGTGGAGAAGGACTGCAAAGCTGCCTGGAGTCTAATGAGAACTAAGGTTCAAAATATCTGGAATATATCAGCTACTATTTACGCTGCAAGTCAAAACAGACACCAAACATTTTGTCAAACTGAGTCTTTCTGCCCTCTTTTCATCTGGCCTTCCAGGTGGCTAAATGCAGTAATTCAAGTTATAACAATATAAAATGCTTTACATAATGTTGCCAAGAAAATAGCAAGAATGGACCCAGGACCGTATCTCCGTTTAGTTTGCAGTAATTTAACATAATGTCCAGCTGGATGACAACACTTAGCTTTCTGGCTGTTCTCAAACCCCTAAGCAGAGTCAGATTTGCCTGATAATGGATAAGAGGCCACTATGAAAAATCAGTTCTATAGACAGGAGTGGGAAATTGTTAAAATCCCAGAAGGCAATGGAAAATCACTCAAATGCAGAAGAAAGCTACATAAACCTATGTGAATTCAACATGCTTGAGCTTGAATTGGAATATTTTTACAATACTATACCATAGTTTGTGACCTGTTCTGTACATTCTCTTCTCCTTGAATCTAGAATGCTTGTCCCCAAAGAACATATATATTCAGTCCCCCTCTTTCATACCATCCACCCACTGCTCTTCTTTCCCACAGTAGGAATCATGTGGAAGAAAAAAAAGAATATGCAAAGAAGAATAATCAGCAAGTATAGGCTGCCAAATTGACTGTCTGCTTCAGGGGCAAACAAATCATGGGCTACATCATATGATCCCACTACTGCAGGAGTAATCCCAGATTAATCCCCACCCTTATCCCCAAGTTCATATCACTAAAAGGTAGAGGTAAAATGTTGAACAAATTTCCATTAAAAAAATGGAAGTTTAAAAAAACATGTTCAGGCTTACACCACTTTTTTCATTCAGCACCCTCTCCCTAGGAGTAGTGAAAAAAAGCCACAAATTCCATCTTGTGCCTTTTAGTGATGGTATTATATCAACGCTCCCCAGTGGCCCCAGAAGCCTGGAAAAATATTTTTAAAATTATTGTGGCTGGTGGCAAATGGTTGTCTATCCTGATAACGCCTATAGACCAGGGCCGCGGTGGCTCACATAGTAAGACGCTGGGCCTGCGCACCGCTGAGGTCGGCGGCTCGATTCACGTGAGCGAATAAACCGCATAGGGACCAGAAAGGAGCCTCCCCCGATTGCCTACTGGCATTCAGGCATCCTGCGGGTAAAAGATAACACTGCCCGAAAAAATTCCTTTCACAAAGGCAGCCAGCCACCTCCCTGATCCCTGGCTAACACATGCCATACACTAAAAAACAACAACACGCATATAGAAGCTCTATTAAAGAAGAATTACTCTTGAAAAGCAGATCGGAGAGTTACTTCTATAACCTCTTTCAAACCATATTAATTACGCGTAGTCATCATTTGGAGGCAAGACTGCTGTGCCAAGGGAACTAGAAATGGCTCCATCAATCCCCTGTCCTATCTTAGCATAAACACTTTGAGAGGACTGGGGTGCCCTCTAAAGGCACTGAGATGCTTGAAGCTTTGTGCAAATGTAATGCATTAAAAATAATCACTTTCTTGGATTCTTATTTTATCATTCTGAGGTTCGTTCCCTCATATACATCTGTTTCTCCAATATTTTTGAAACTCTTATCATCAACTTTAATATTCTGGGCTGGCCTCACCAAAAGCTGACCATTGCCCCTGATTGTGATAGTCCATTATTTATTTTTTTATTTATTCATCAAAATGCCACCCATCTCATGGTTCAGGCGATTAATTAAACTTGAAAATTGGATGGTAATACAAAAAACAAAACTAAAAAAAATAACAGATTAGAGAAATGGACTGAAAGCAACAGAAGGAAATGTGAAAGAAAGAAGTACAAATCCTCCACTAAGGAAACAAAAATCAAATGCACACATATAGGGTGGAGATACCAGGTTGATTGTGGTACTTCTGAAAAAGGTCTTCCTATACCCATTTACTGAAAACTGAACATGAGTCAGCACTGTGAGATGGCTGTAAAAAAATGATAAATTTAAATGTCTTCAATCAAAGTACAGCTTCCAGGCAACAGCTGATACTTTCCTTTTATTCTCTAATACTGTATCCAGTTCTAGACTCCCAAATTGAAGGAAACATGGAAACTGAACAAAGCTCAGAGAATGCCAACAAAAGTCATCAAAATATTAAAAATATGAAGTTTAGTTTATTATGGTCATAGATCCAAACAAATACAGGTAGTCCTCGACTTACTACTACAATTGGGACTGGAACCTCCATCACTAAGCAAAGTAGTTGCTAAGTGAGTTATGCCTGATTTTATTATCTTTTTTGCCATGACTGTAAAGTGAATCAAGCAGTTGTTAAGTGAATCCAATCTCCTCATTGATTTTGCTTGTTGGAAGCTCCCTGGCAAGGTAGCAAATGGTGATCACATGGCCACAGAGACATTGTGCCAATTGTAAGTGTGAGGACTAGTTGTAAGTCACTTCTTTCAGCATCATTGTAACTTTGAATGATTGTTAAACAAATGATTGTAAGTTGAGGACTATCTGTATCGATACATCAAAACTGAATGTAATTAAAGTAATACACTAGAAGTTATTTTAAATTATATTAATACAAAACAACACACTACTCAAGTGGCTACTCTCACTTGAAGCAACTGTTTACATTCCATCATAGCGAATAAAAAGAGGCTTCTTATACCTCCTGAGATCTCCACCTCCTGATCAGCTAATAGGCAGTCCTTCAATCTCCAGTCCTGTAATATGATGGTGTAATTTGGGAAATATATATGCAGCCTGATTATCTCCATAAAAGAGCACACAGCAGTGCATCACCAACAGCTTTGATTTCCTTTTCACCAAATGGGTAAAGACACTGGTCTTTAGAAATGTTGCAAGCTTGGACTTCTTGGGGGAAGTATGGTGAACTGAGGATGTCTCTGTGAAAATGGAGCCGATGACTGTAGCAAAGATCAAGGAACCAGTGAGTAGACTGGTATCTTGGAACTTCTCTGGTTAAGGAAAGAACAGGATTGCCTACATGTGCTCTGGACAGCTGCTCTTCATGAGGAGACTGCAGTACAGGGATTATCCACAAGTTTGAATGTCAGGATATGAAGATATAGATCATCTTGCTGACAACCACAGCGGTCTTTTGAAGAACACTAAGTTCACAAACCTTACATTCTAATCACTTTTGGAATTAATCATCTTAAAGTTATTACAGATCTTTGGAATGACAAGTTTGAAAAGTCTTTAGGTGAGTTTTATCTTCAACTCTGAACAAAAGAAAAATTAATTATAAGCTTAAAGAATTTGAAATAAACAACAAATAAAAATTTGATTTAAGAAAGTTATAACTGGATTAAGGATCCAAATAAATTTGGAATATTTTACTATAAAATTTTGGAATAAATTATAAAAAATAAAGGTTGTCATAGAAAACTGACATATTTTGGCTATCCTGGCTATTGCAAGTCACAGCAAAGATAAATTTTATGATTTTAGAAATGATCTAGAAGGGACAACAGATTCTAAGCAGAAGGGGGAAAAAACTACAAGTCTGTTCTTGATGTCAGTTAATACCGGGACTTACAAAATGACACAAAATGTGATAACACTGGAAAAGTTAAAGATGATCTTTGAAAACGAGCCAGAAATTAGTAACCACAATATCAACAGTAAGTAATGATGTTAGCTTCTATGGATAGATTATATCCAAAAGATGTTAATGAAGGAATGACAGATGAAGAACAAATTTTGACAAGACAGAAAGTACTGAAAGTGGAACTACAAATGACAAGCCAAGAGAATGATTTAGAAAAGGACCCTAGACTGGATATACTGGCTGAGGTTTTAAAAATTAAAAGGGAAATACAAATGATAAACCAAGAAAATGTTTTCTTATTGAATGTAAAAAAGTGGGTTGTTAAAGCCCTGAAGAAATCTGCTATGGGATAAAGAAGAATTGAAGAGAAATCACATCCTATGACAATATTCTACTGTTAAGTAAAAGAAATGAGTATCAAATTGGTTTATTTGATCAAGGTTTAAATAAGACTTTTTTTTTTTTTGCAAAGTTCTGGCAACTCTTTATGGACTTTTAGCTGATACCAGAATTAAAAGGTTGATCTTTCATGAATATGCCTATAGATAAGGTATGGGAAGAAGAGATATGTGTTTGTAACCTTATATAGGTTAAGGAGTTACTAAATTTGTTTATAGTTGCAATGAAGGTTGGAAGTCAGTTCTTTATATATTTCTATTCTTCTATTAATTTCTTTCTTACGTTTTTATTCTTTTTTCTGTTTTCATCTCTTGTTCTAAACTTAGTTTGTGTTAGTTTTTAATATTGTAATCAAAATTATTAATAAAAGATATACTTTAAAAAATGTTGTAAACCTATCCTCCAAAACAGCAGATGGAATGGGTAATTCTGGGGTATAATAGTAAACAAGTAATGAACAGAGGCAACACAGGGATTGTGGAGCCTGGCTGAAATCATTCTGAAGATCATTATCATGCTGCTTAAATAATTATTTGGCCTGTTCAGAACCACAGCATAAAACTCTGACCTTGTCAAGTTTAATTTGGATGTAGGTATTATCATGCAACATTTAGTAAGTGCCAGCATATGCCTGTCAATAAGATTTCCAAATTCTGTTTTAAAAATAGTCAAAAACTATTTTAAATCAGTGAATGCCATGCAGAGGACTGATACTTGTCAATAAGAGGCTGTAAAATAAAGTACTGGTTCATGGCAGATCTCCCCATCCTAAATCAAGATTGTTGATTTAGATTGCTTGTTTGGCAAGTATGCTTCCCTGGGCCTTCCAGTGTACCAGTTTCCAAAATAAGTGCCTAAATATTAGTAATAATATTTAAGAACCTGACTGGACAATGGTAGAGGGGTAAGACCTGTTTCCTTTTATGAATAAGGAGATAATAACCAGGGCATTACATTCAGGATGCAGCACATGGCCATGAACACAAATACTAAAAATAATTAATTCAGGTTACAGGGAGATGCTTTAATATGGGATTTCTGCACTAAGGAGGTTGGACTCAGAGGCCTAAATTTCTCCTACCAACTCCATAGTGTTACTTTCTGAGAGTCCCACTTTTTAGCCATGTACTAAAAGCAACTGCTCATCTCCTTTTAGAGCAGAAGCCTTTTGTTTCTGCTCTAAGCCTCTTTATGACATTTACTAAAACAAAATATGTGCACTGGTATTATCACTGGCAGTTAATTTCATTAGAAGAACTAACAGTCTCAAACCGTCCAATCCCTTTAAAGAGCTTCTACTAAAACGTTCATGCAGCTAAATGCATTGACAGCTTACAAACCAAAACAGAAGTTTAAAGTGTAGATTTGCCCCGGGGATAGGATAGTGATCATAGATCTAGAGCGCAAAATTACAATTTAGTTTTAAGTTCAGAATTCTGTTTCTCAATCAAACAAATCTTCATTCTAAAAGCATTTTTTTAACTCTTACAGATGGCAAAATGTTTTAAAGCAACCCTTCCAGCACAAATAACAGAGGGAAAATATGTGAGTTGAGTTTGCCTTATTTACAGAATCCCCCCCCCCCCC
>QLTV01000776.1:661074-672038 GCA_003457575.1 Thermophis baileyi | reverse complement strand
TCCCAAATCTCTCTCTTTCTGTCCAAGGACTGTATGAATGTCTAAGGAGAGCATCTGAACCCTAGGATCTTAAGCTTCTTTCTGTTCTTCAAATTTGATTGTAATACAATTGCATCTGTATTTGTCACCACAAGGATTAGCAGAAAGGGATGATGGTCTACATATAGGGAAAATAGTAGTATATATATTAATAGATAATATAAAATATTACAACTAAAATAAGTTAAAATTAGTAGATGGAAATTTAGGATTAGGTAATTTAATTGTATTATTAATATTAATAGTGTGTTAAAGTATATTGTGAATTTAAAATATTAAGGATTAGAAACTGTGGGGATTTTGAGATACACTCCCGGGATTGATTAAATATTGTTAATATCTGGCGTTATTAGTACCGGTAATACTACACATTTGGAATACTGAAGTTATGGTGGAATAATGAGTCATTCTTAAAATTAAATAATAGTAATTTCATAGAGGATAACAAATACATGGCGTAAAGAAATGTTATCTATGTTTAAATGAATTAATGGGGAAAATGATAAAGGATTATGAAGAGAGAATAGTATTGTTGGTTGGAAGATTAGGATTATACATACTTATTTGTATTATTATTGTCAGCGTTGTTTAAAAAAAGACTTGACCCAGTCAATACACTGTCCACAAAATATGTATGGAATTATTATACTAAAAAAGAAAAAAAAATATTAAAAAAAAAAAAGAAAAAAGAAGAGTCTATCTTTCCTCTAAGGCACGGGTGTCAAACTCGCGCCGTCACATTGCCGTCACGTGATGTTTTGTGACATTTCCCCCCTTCGTGGAGCTGGGGTGGGTGTGGCATGCGTGTGATGCATCTGGCCCATGGGCCGCCAGTTTGACACCTCTGCTCTAAGGCTTCATAGAATAGAAAGGTCTTCAGTCTTCAATATTGCCTCCCCATACTATCTTGGCCACATCAAGACTATTCTCCATAACCTGACTGCATATGTTGCATGTGCAATTGAGAGTGAAAAAAACTTGATAGAGCTCTGGATATGGGTCACAAGAAGTTAAACTGGCATTCACTTCATTCAACAATTGGTGGATTCTTCATTTTTTTTTTTTTTGCTTTGCTATTTGTCTGCTCCTAATTGTATCACTTTTCTTTGTAATTAACATTTTCAGTCTTTTTCATCAATTTTAATTGCCGTTTACTACCCTGAGTGCTGCATGAGCACTAGGAAGACAGGATATAAATATATTTATGTATTAAGTTTCATACTGTGTGGAACAGGCCCACTTCCTAAGGAGAAAGCTTAATATTAATGCCTGCCAAGATTTAAAAGTACAATCAATCAATAAAAGATGCCATCCCCTGAGAATGGGTCTGCCCACCCAGCATGAATCCTGTTATGAAGGAGCAGCTGCTCTAAATATATATTCCAAACCATTCTTCCAGAAGTACTTATTCTCAAGGATTTTGAGACACTGACCTCTGTTTTGAACTTCTCCTTGATTGCTGGCCACAGAGTGTCCTGGAAATGGCCTCTGTCCACCTGCAAGGAGTTACCCAGCAAGGTCTGGAAGAATAAGAGCAGAAGTAAGTCATTGTATAGTGCTCATGAAAGTACTAAATACAACTTAGCAAATGCACTTGCCACTTCTCAGTATGTGGATGAAATTTGCAAGAACAAGATAGCATTTCTCTTAAATACGACCAATTACAATAAGGAACATGACTACAGTAATCCTAACAGTCTACTACCTTCCTTCCTTCCTTCCTTCCCTTCCCTTCCCTTCCCTTCCCTCCTAATCCTAACTCTATCTTTCTTTCTCCCATCTCATATTTGTGACTCTGGGTGGCTTGCAGATAGCTTAGCATTTGAACTTTGAATATTAATATTTAAAATTCTGCACAACTCTTTAAAATTACAAATGTGTTTAATATGGCTTTTTCTCTCCCTAGTCTCCAAAAAGAGAGAAACTGGTTTAAAAATTGCCTTTCAATAAGTGATTCAACACATAGAGTTATAACTTCAGAATTTGCTCACATAAATGGTTTGTGTCTAGTGCAAAACAGTATTTCCCAGGGTTTTTTTTAGTTGTGAGCAGCTTTCAATCCACTTTAATTCCAACTAACTGCTGGAAGAGCAAGTTAGTGCAGGGAGGAAGAGGTAAAGTATTATTCTTGGACAACTCTTATTATTTATTTATTTGTTTATTTATTCATTTGTTTGTTTGTTTGTTTGTTTGTTTAATCAATTTATATAGCTGCTCAACTCACACACAGTGACTCTGGGCAGTATACATCCTTAATTATAGTTAACAATAGGGAAATGTTTCTTCTGCCCTAGACCTTATACTGATCCTATGGGCCAATAGTATTTTGGGTGGAAGAATTAAAAGTAAATTAACTCTCAGCCTCCATATGAATTTCCATTGTCACATGACTAAAAGATACTTTGGGAAGAGTCTTTGTACGCATCACTGGAGAAGAATTATATCACAGACCAATGAATTTATATTATAGAAACAACATTTTTTACAGCCCTAGGAAGTAATATTGCAAAGCACAAACAAAATGTAATTGTAATTTTGGCATAGGAAATGTTCTGCAAATTACATCACCACATGGATGTTAGCCTTGGCTCTCAGATAAATGGCATGCTTTTGCTCTTGACCTTGGAAGATGAACAGACTGGTCATCAATGCAATAAACACTGAAGATCCAGTACCTCTTGCCAGGCAACCAGGCACCCATAAAGAGAACTACTAAGAACAAATAGGACAAGGCACGGTGGCAATTGCTGAAAGAGGAACTGGTTAAAGAAAATGACTTCACAGAAACGTCTGCTAAGCCAAGAGCATCTGACCTGATTTGTACCCACAACTTTAGCTTCCCTCCAACTTTAAAGTAATATCCACTTTGATCTTACATGAAAGAGTGACAGAAGAATCACAAGGAATAGAAAATTCTTGAAAGATGAAAACTCCTGCTTGAGTCCAAAGAGCCTTCCTTGATAGTTAAGTATTTCCTTTCTTACCTGGGCTTCCGTTTCTGATAAGATCCCATCCCCATCAACATCTAGCTCAGGGTGTGTCTGAAGCTCTACAACAGATATCCTGGAGAAGTAGGAGGGAAATAAGCCAGTTAGAGTGACAGCCAGCTGGCCAAAATTTTGAAACAGGAACTGCCATAATGAAACTAGTTTTTTGGTTTTTATTTTAATCAAAAATAGATATTTTCAGCAATAATTGTCTTGAAGATTTACAGCAGGGGTCCCCAACTCCCATCCACGGCCCACTACCGGGCCATGGCCTGTTCAGAACTGAGCTGCACAAGCAGTGGGAAAGCTCACATGCAGCTCCACTTGTACGAATGGAGTTGCACATGCTTGTGTGTGCGCCTGCCACTCACACAGAACCATCCCCTCCCCCTCCCCCCCACCCCCGCTGGTCCACCAAGCCAGAAAGGATGGGGACCGCTGATCTACATCATAAAGCATTTCTGGCAACTGAGTATCTTGCCTCAAAAAGAGAGAAAGAGAGCAATTGAGACTGGATTAGACAATCTACAGAACCTTCTTTCTTGGAAGTAGAAGGATTAGAAAGTGCTCGGTTATTATTTAAAAATTAGAATTATTGCAAGGATTGGTTCATATTACTGGTTTATTTAACGAGAAAGCAGTCCTTGTGAAAGTGGCAATGGATGCTCCCCAAAGGAATGGTAGAATTGGACACCAGGAGAAGGGAGGAGTAGAATAACTGCTCTTTTTACCCCTTAATCCAGATACCCAAAAATTCCACCATTGAAAAAAGTTGTTATTAGACTCACATTCCATCTGTGTTATCATCCAATTTATGAAAAGCCTCTTCTGCTTTGGCTTGATCCTGTACTGCTTTTTCAGCTGCTTTCTTTTCTATTGCAAAGCAGATACATAATTTATTTTAAAGAACATATCTTAGAGTGAGGTACACCACAAAGCACTCATTCTGCCTCTCAGACACACCAACAACAGCCAAACCTCCTACAACTGACCCTATCTCATTGGGTTCACAACCCCTGGTGATCACAGAAAAGGAAGTGCAAGACCTATTTCACAGACAAAAGCCAGGAAAAGCTCCAGGCCCAGACAAGATAACTCCTTCTTGCTTAAAAGTCTGTGCTGACCAATTGACCCCCATCTTCACCCGAATCTTCAATAAATCACTAGAGATGTGCTATGTTCCTTCTTGCTTCAAACGCTCCACTATCATACCAGTGCCAAAGAAGCCCATCATCAAGGAACTGAATGACTACAGACCAGTTGCTCTAACATCTGTAGTTATGCAAACCTTTGAAAGGCTAGTGATGTCCCACCTGAAAACCATCACCGATCCACTGTTAGACCCCCTGCAATTTTCACACCGAGCAAACAGATCAACAGATGATGCTGTTAATATGGCTCTGCACTACATCCTACAACATCTTGAATCACCAAAGACCTACGCAAGGGTCCTCTTTGTAGACTTTAGTTCAGCATTCAATACCATCATACCGGACATTCTTCTAACTAAACTAAATCAGCTAGCGGTACCTGAACACACTTGTAAGTGGATCACAAGCTTCCTAACAGACAGGAAGCAGCAGGTGACGTTAAGCAGAATCACATCAGATACCTGTACAATTAGCACAGGGGCCCCCCAAGGCTGTGTGCTCTCTCCACTTCTCTTCTCTCTCTATACCAATGACTGCATCTCAAACGATCCATCTGTTAAACTACTGAAGTTTGCAGATGATACAACAGTGATCGGCCTCATTCGAGACAATGATGAATCCGCATACAGACGGGAGGTTGAACAACTAACCTTGTGGTGCGACCGGAACAACCTGGAACTGAATACACTCAAAACCTCTTACAATACTAGACAACACAGTATCAACAGTAGAGTCCTTCAAATTTCTAGGTTCTACCATATCGCAAGATCTAAAATGGATACCTAACATCAAAAACGTCATCAAAAAAGCACAACAAAGAATGTTCTTTCTGCGCCAACTCAGAAAGCTCAAACTGCCCAAGGAGCTGCTGACACAGTTCTACAGAGTAATTATTGAGTCTGTCATCTGCACCTCTATAACTGTCTGGTTTGGTTCTGCAACCCAACAAGACAAACACAGACTTCAGAGGATAATCAGAACTGCAGAAAAAACAATTACTTCCAACCTGCCTTCCATTGAGGACCTGTATACTGCACGAGTCAAAAAGAGGGCTGTGAAAATATTTACAGACACCTCACATCCTGGACACAAACTCCTACCCTCAAAACGACGCTATAGAGCACTGCACACCAGAACAACTAGACACAAGAACAGTTTTTCCTTGAAGGCCATCACTCTGCTAAACAAATAATTCCCTCGCCGCTGTCAAACTATTCACTAAAGCTGCATTACTATTACTATTAGTCTTCTCATTGTTCCTATCCCCCATCTCCTCCCACTTATGACTGCATGACTGTAACTTTGTTGCTTGTATCCTTACGATTTATATTGATATTGTTTCCTAGTATGATTTGATTGCTTATTTGTACCCTATGACTATCATTAAGTGTTGTACCTTGTGATTCTTGACGAATGTATCTTGTCTTTTTATGTACACTGAGAGCATATGCACCAAAGACAAATTCCTTGTGTGTCTAATCACACTTGGCCAATAAAGAATTCTTTTCTATTCTATATGACAGCCACAGCTGCTGGTGAAACATCAGGATAACAGAAAACTAGACCATACCCAAAAGTTCATTACTGATTGAATTTACAGAACAGCTTACCAATTTCTAAAACACCACCATTAAACTATCAAAATATCAGCATCCGCTTAAATTCATAATCCTTCCCTAAAAAAGGTACAACTTACAATTGGCCACTTAGCAACAGTTCAAAGCTTACAACAGACTCCAAAAGGTGACTTATGATCAGATTCCAAATTCTGAGATCTGCTCCCATCCCAGGATCACATGATATTTTGGGTGCTTGGCAACCAGCCCGCATTTATAGCCCTTGGATGCCCACAGTTTACAATATTTTTGCCATTTACTTCTGGTTTCTAGCAAAACAAACAAACAAAAAACCCTGGCAAAAAATAGGTTCACTTTACAACTGCTACGTTCACTTAATGACCACCACAAAAAGGTTGTAAAATCATGCATGGTCATCTGGTGACCTGCTTTACAACTGTCATGACTTATGACCAAAATTGCAGGTTCAATTACAGTTGTAAGTCAAGGCCTATCTATACTTCCATAAACAGCTGGAGATATACACTTCACTTTTGCTATTATTCTGAATATTAAGAGGTATCCAAGATCACGCATATCACCTGTGCACTATGCAAAATCACAAGAGTCAGAGGTATGCCCACCATTTGTTTTTTACTTATGCCTGTGCTTAAGTCATGACATAGTAATATAAAGACATTTGAGGATTATAAACTTCTCTCCCAGAGCCCTGTCAAATCTGAGAAGAAAATAGCTGGCATAGAAAGTACAGACCTAAGTATAAAAAAGAAATTAAAATGTAACCGATGGTTAATACTGAGTCTAAATTATTTCCATCTATCCATGCTCAAGCAAATTCAGTTGTTCTTACTGTATTTTTCAGAGTATAAGACGCACTCCCCCCCCAAAAAAGAGGGTGAAAATTTGGGTGTGTCTTATACACCGAATGTACCCCCGCCCTCTGGCCACCCCCCACCCTTTGGCCTCTGCCTTGCAGCAAACAGCCTGTTTCAGTTTCAGCTTCAGCACAGCCTGATTAACACAAGCAGCTGATTTGGATGGCCTCCCGACCATCAGCTGTTTCAGGATGCAGGGATTGCCATTGCCTATTGCCACCTCCCCACGTGCAGATTTTTCTTGTGCTAATCAGGCTGTGCTGAAACTGAAAGTGAAAGTGAAATGGGCTGTTTGCTGCAAGGAGGCAAATTGCTGGGAGGCAGATTTTTTTTCTTGTTTTCCTCCCCCAAAAAGGTAGGTGTGTCTTATAGTCCGGAGCGTCTTATACTCCGAAAAATACAGTAATTTGCCTGATTTTGCCACTCAAAACCTGAAAACCTTGTGTATTAAATATTTCTAAAATATTTTAAAAACTGAACTGTTGTGACACTTAAGGAAAATATTCTGCAGAGCTCTAAACACTGCTGCGTTTCTTAAGCACTGGTTAAACTACTCACATTTTTTAAGTAGCTTAATAGATCCCTAAAAAATTAAATGAAATTCTGCTTCCCCTCAACTCCAGTTAACATTTTCCTTGTTCCTTGTTCCTTAAGCTGGTATTGTGCTGGTTTATAATCAAAACTAAAAATATAAAAGCAGCCCTTCTGGCACAGGCCAAGATGAGTTCAATCCAGCACTCTATTTCTAGTATGGTCAGAATAAGATATACATGATACTGTATCAGATCATAAAGAGGACAATTTTCCTATACTATCAATATCATTATACAAGTTATATTTAGAAACATTCTATACTAACCTTCCCTTGTTAATGTAGGTTAAGCCAATGTCCATGGCCAAATCTTATAGCATGTAAGCTAAATCTTCCAGAACATATACCTAGACAAGAAGTTGCATCTGACTCTCCCATAGTAAGAAAAAAAGAAAAGAATATCTCTCTCTGACACCCTTAGTCCAATCTAAGCATTTGGAGGGAAGTAGTCAAAATCAGTCTTAGAGTTACATCAAGCATCTTAAGTCTGGTTCCAAGAAAAACAAATCTGGGGAGACCCAGCCTGCAAGAAAATCAACTACAACAGCGGAACATGAAAAAGTTTGTTTAAAAACGCTTGTTGTTTTGTTGGGGAGGAAAAAGCAAAAAAATCAGTATCAGGGATGTAACAAAACCAAGTGTTCTAGAAAGTGGACATTTTAGATGATTCTTAAACATTTAATTTCTCCTCTGGACCATGCCAATGCACCAGAACATTCAGATTTGCAAATCTCTTAACAAGAAATGTAGCTTTCTGAACCAGGTTCATACATCTGCCATTGTTTCCCCAAATCTCACAAATTTTCTTAGGCATCCGCTTAAATTCTCACTTCAGATGAGAAAAAATGTCATTGTTTTCATTCCTAACTTGCCATCCACTGTAGTTCTAACATAGACCAAAATCTCCTTCATTCTTTTAAGAGGAAAGATGCTAATATTCAGTGTCATTAAAGCCTTCAATAGAGTAACCCAGACTGACCTTCCCAGGCTTTCTTGTGGATATCCTTGGCCTCTTTTTCAGGTTTCTCAGCAGCTTCCTTTGCTAACCGTAGTGCCTCCACTTGTGCCTCCACAGAATTCTTACCCTCCTGTAATTCTGTTAGTTTTTTCTACAAAGAGAGGAAAGGACTATGTGAATTTTGTCCAAATCCAAATAGCTTCATAGGAAAGCAATACAAATCTGTGACCAATTCCTGCTTGAATCCCAGTTACCCATCTTGCATGATATGGCAGATTTGTATGGCAATACAAATATGGTTGTATGTACTATATGCATGTATGCATATATGTGAGTTGGATTGAGAGAGAGTGACTGGCTGGGCCAGTCATTTTCTCACTCCAATTCTCCTCACAGGAGAAAATAGGAGGAAGACACATTATAAATGTTCACCACTTTGAATTGTATATATTAAAACAAAAGTCAAAATTGTTAAGATATTCATGAACTGGGAGCCATGTTAACAAGGTCAGCCAATGAATAGGCATAGCAACTAAGTCAGCCAATGGGAGCTTAAACACTTCTGAGTGTGCAGAGAATCGAAACTGAAAACTTAAGCTATCAGGCTAGGCGTGGCTCAGTCCACTCTGTGCTTGTCTGCTCTGCTGAAATGAAACTAACTCTCCTGCTTGTGTTTACTTGAAGAAATAATCTACTTGTGGTACTGTATATATATTATTATGTTTATAAAGAAGTTAATGAATCCAGCTGAATCAGTTATCTGTGTGTGCTTCTGGATTTAATTTTCTGCAACAAACTCTGATAAAAATTAAAAAATGGACAGAGGTAGACAACTGCTGAGCAACTATTTTGTGTTGACATATATGACATTACATGTTAATAATAAACATACATGTTCCACAATATCCAGTTTAAAATGTATATGGACAATCAGCACTTAAGACAATACAGAGTACAGAAAGACTCCAGTCTACTCAAGATACTCAAGAATAGGGCACACTCCCAAATTTTGCTGATACAATCACACAGTTTTTACTTTTCTTAGAGGAATATAAAAAACCAGTCTAAGAACCACCATAACTTGGCTCCTCTCAGCATGCCAAAAGTGCGTTGGCAAAAATTAAAATATCCAGTGTTACAGCCCCAGCTAGCAATAAGCATTTTCTCCGCAGGCTGCCTCTCACCTGTTTTTCTTCCTTTCTCTTACTTGCTTCTTCCATCAGGGCCTTCTTGATTTCAAAGCCTTCTCTGGCCACCTCGGCCATCTGCTTCAGTGCCTCCCGCTCCTTTCGGCCCATTTCTCTGCAAAGGGACAAGGGAATAGAATGCCAAGGTTTAGGACAAGATATTGTTCAGTCATGGTATCTACCAATGAGTAGAAAGGAATTCTATTCTAGAAAAATCTGCACAAGTGAAAAATTCTGCATAACTCTAGAGAATGGTATGGATGCAGGACACTGTCTAATAACTTGAAAGCTATTGTTGCTTTTCAAATTCATAAGCATGGCACATAATTCTGAACACCATATAGTAGTAAATAAGCTAAAAAGAGCAGTTATGCTGCAAAACACCACATTCTGCAATTAATTTAAAAAAAGATCAACAGAAATTCTTAAAAAGCAAGCATTGTGTCTGGTTTTAGTCCAGTTCTACTGGAAAATGTGCCCATCTGCAAAATATGAAAGAAAATTGGGAGTGGTAGATAGTATCCTGAGAGGGAAAAACAACCTTACAAGTTCACCAGTTCACCTGGTGGTAGCCGACATTTCCTTTCATAACCATTAGCAGCGACATTGTGAACAGACAACTGCCATGACAATTATTATGTAAGCGTCCATGACAAAGTCTCAAGTTCTAGATCTTAAACAGTTTGACCAGTTTTTACTGGTCTTTAATGATATTATTACTCTCACAAAAAAAAACTGTTTTACATCTCAAGAATCTTGGGAAACTCTGAAAAATATCATCATAAAAGCCCAGACCAACACAATACCGCTGAGAAAGAAAAACAAGAAATCTACCGTGTTTCCCCAAAAATAATACATGTCCCCATAATAAGGCCAATCAGGCTTTTTGGCGCATGCGCTAGAATAAGCCCCCCCCCAAAAAATAACACCCCCCCCAAATACTTAGATGCATGCGCAGCTGCCAAGGAAACAACATGATGTGAGGAGGCGAGGCCGGAGAGGGGGGAAAGGGAGGGGGGAACATGCCCCATGCGCACCTGCCATCCACAAACCCTAGCTCGTGCGCCCTTTCTCTTAATGGCAGCCGCAAAAAGAGCGGCCACAAAAAAACTCTTGCCAGTCCTAGCCCTGTCGACCTGGGACTGGGGAGAGGGGGACTGGCGCCGGAGCTCCGAGCAGTGGCCGGTGTGGGCTGTCTGCGCAGCCATGAAGCGGGATTGGCGTGGCCGGTTCTTGCCCGCAGCATTGCCAGCGAGGATCGGGTCAGAGCCACTGCCGCCCGAAATGAGCAGGCCAGATTCGGTGAGCCAGACGCACCACTGCCACTCGGGAGAAGAAGAGAGAGAGGAGGCGCTGTAACAGAGCCCATTTCTCACGTTCTTGTTTTCCCGGGCGGCGACAGCACGTTCAGCTCCCTGAATTTGGCCTGCCAATCTCGGTCGGCTCGGTGGCTTTTATTATTTATTCGGAATCAAGCCAGCCTCTCAGCGTAGCCCAGCGCCGAATCCTGGCTCCTTTTCAGGGCAGGCCGGACGCTCGGGGGACGCGCATCAGTTGCTTTTCCTTGGGGGGGAAGTGGGGGGGGGGGGGTCCGCGGA
>QLTV01000776.1:647063-658172 GCA_003457575.1 Thermophis baileyi | reverse complement strand
CCCCCTCCTTCTCTGTCACTCCCTCCAACTTCTTTTAGGAAGTTTATTTTTTTTTTGAAAAAACAAAAGTACACATATAGACTGGGTGAAACCAGACTTAATAGCAGTGACTGTGAGAGGGATCTTGGAGTCCTAGTGGACAACCAGCTAAACATGAGCTAGCAGTGTGCAGCGGCAGACAAAAAAGCCAATGCAATCCTAAATTGCATTAACAGAGGGATACAATCTAGATCTAGTGAAGTACTAATACCACTCTATAAAGCCTTAGTTAGACCACACCTAGAGTACTGCATCCAGTTTTGGTCACCACACTATAAAAAAGATATTGAGACTCTAGAAAAAGTGCAGAGAAGAGCAACCAGGATGATTAAGGGACTGGAGACTAAAACATATGAAGAACGGTTACAGGAACTGGGCATGGTAGTCTAGTGAAGAGAAAGATCAGGGGAGACATGATAGCAGTGTTCCTATATTTGAGGAGCTGCCACAGAGAGGAGGGGGTCAAGCTATTTTCCAAAGCACCTGAAGGCCAGACAAGGAATAATGGATGGAAACTGATCAAGGAGAGATTCAACCTAGAAATAAGGAGGAACTTTCTGACAGTGAGAACGATCAACCAGTGGAACAGCTTGCCTTCGGAAGTTGTGGGAGCTTCAACACTTGAGACTTTCAAGAAGAGATTGGACAGCAATTTGTTGGAAATGGTGTAGGGTCTCCTGCTTGAGTGGGGGGTTGGACTAGATGACCTACAAGGTCCCTTCCAACTCTGTTAATCTGTAATCTGTAATCTGAGCAGCAATTCCAAACTGGATTTTCAGATCACAAGCAATTAATTACAAATTGCTCCATTAGCTCCAGGATATGCCCATATTACCGAATGGAGGGTGAACTGTGGCGATGTAGTGGTTAGAATGCAGTATTGCAGGCTGACTCTGCTCACTGCCAGGAGTTCAATCCTGACTGACTCAAGGTTGATTCAACCTTCCATCTTTATGAGGTCAGTAAAATGAGGACCCGGATTGTTAAGGCCAATCAGCGGTGGGTTGCTCCTGGTTCGGCCCAGTTCTTAGAACCGGTAGCGGTGGTGGGAGGCTCCGCCCAACCACCTGGGACGCTTCTGTGCATGTGCAGAAGCATCGCGCAAGCGTGCGCGCGAACCAGTAGCAAACTAATTTAGAACCCACTACTGAGGCCAATATGCTAACATTGTAAACTGTTCAGAGAGTGCTGTAAAGCAGAGTTCCCCAACGTTTCTGGCTTTATAGACTGGCGGGGGGGGGGAGAAGAGAGGATGGTTCTGCACGAGCAGCCAGCAAGCATGCGCACACAGCTCCATTTGCACAAGAGGCATGCATGTGTGCCTGCTGCTCACGCAAATGGCACACACATTCGCCCACTGCTCGCACAAGTGACAATGTGCGTGCGCACATTCGTGCTTGCTGACCATTTCTGTGGCCCGGTTGCAATCCCCTCACGGCCCACTAGTGGCCCACAGGATGGGGAACCCCGTTGTAAAGTACTATGGAGCAGTATATAAATCTAAGTGCTATTGCTATTACTAACCTGCTTAAGAACAACTGTTCTAAATTCACCCCTCTCCCCTAAGTTGTATATTTGATGACTAGTACTTGAGTCTGCTTCTGAATCAGTCCTCTGAACAAAGAAGGGGCTTCTTCTAAAACATCTTACCTGCAGGTGTTTTCACACATTGTGCCGCTGTTGTACTCATCAGTTGTATCACAGCAATCTAAGGGGGCAAGGGGAGAACTATTAGCATCTGTCACTTGAGTTCTACTGTTCAGAGCCAAACGATTCCTTCACAACAAGTAGCAATACTTACCGCAGATCCCATCATTGATGCGGGAAGAGGGGATGTACATAGGACGGTATCCGGCATTGGCGCAATGGAAGCGGCCATTGGGACATGCAGCAGTTCCTGGGCAGAAAGACAAGACAGTTAAACAAAAGGGGGAAAGGGGGCTGGGGAAGAGAAGAAAGCATAAATGAAGCCACACGTGCAAGCTCTCTACTATACAGAGCTTGCATGTGTGGGTTAATTTATATTAATTTAATTTCCCCTAGCAATCACAATTTACTTGCTATTCATAAGGGGTCCAAAAGCTATGACAGTGAAATATATAAGAAACAAACTCTTGCATAAATTGAAGCAGATTTTTAAGAACTTCTAGAGATTTAAAAAAATAAGACTAGTAACAGCAATGGATTTGGTTTCTATTAATTGATACTATGTACAATATTATATTTCATTTTATTCATTTTAACTTTTTAATTTAAAATGTGTAATTACAATTATTTTTATCTTGGCCATCTGTGTCCTATTTTGCAGTGGGAAGCCACTTACTATCATCTACATCATAAATATTATGGTTTTATGCCTGGATACCAAATTTTAAGAAAATCTTCAGAGATTAGTGTTTAACTGCTTAAGCAATCTAATAAAATTAATGGGGATGGGAGCACTACAACATCAGTTACTGTCCCTTGTTAAAAGAGAGATACATGTTGGTTGATGTGAGATGCAATACTAGCAAACATTCTTAGAGCAGTAATTACAAGAGCTGGGATGGGGAAGGGAATATGTGCAAATAAGGCAAATTTAAATATGCCCCACTTACCTGGCTCATCTGAGCCATCTTTGCAATCACAGTAATCATCATTGACTCTATCAAAGGATATTGTTGCAGAGCCATCAAGACAAGTGAATGATTTTGATTCGTCATAGAAGTGATGGTCTAAAAACAACAGACACACACACTTGGGTTCAAGCAAGAAAAAATACTGAAAAAAAGATATGTCAATTCAGAAAAGTATTCAGCATTTAATATTCCATGTCTAATTAAGTCATTCCATATTTTATGTCTATATAACTTATATTTTAAATGACAAAAAAATAATGCTGAGCAGGATGCAATTAGTAATCACTCCACTTCTGTAGCTTATTGTTAGCATTCAAAACAAATCAGTATGGAGGGCAAGAGGAAGTTGCATATCTAAACAAACTTCAAACACTAAATTGTTTTAAGTAACTCATTTGCTTTAAATCTCTCTTCAGATGACCAGCTTTCTCTCTCATACCTCCATTTTAAATCCAAGAAAACAAACATTGGAGAATTATGGGGGTTTCCTTATACAACATGGATGCAATCTTTTGATTTATAATGCAAAAACATAGACACGTGTTTCCAACCTCCGATTGCTAGAAATAATGAAACTGTCCAAGTGATACATTGTAAGAGATCAAACCTGCCATCTAACCTACAGGTAGTCCTTGACTTACAACAGTTCGCTTAGTGACCGTTCAAAGTTATGTCACTGAAAAAAGTGAGTTATGACCATTTTTCACACTTATGACCATTGCAGCATCCCCATGGTCATGTGATTTACATTCGGAGACTTGACAACTGAGTCACATTTATGACAGTTGCAGTGTCCCGGTGTCATGTGATCACCTTTTGCAACCTTCTGACAAAGCCAACGGGGAAACCAGATTCACTTAACTGTGATACTAATTTAACAACTGCAGTGATTCACTTAACAAATATGGCAAGAAAAGTTGTAAAATGGGGCAAAACTCACTTAACAAATTTTTCACTTAACAACATAAATTTTGGGCTCAACTGTGGTCGTAAGTTGAGGACTACCTGTATTATCTGCTTGAAAACTCACTTGTTAGGGAGACCCCTCGTGGACGCTTCACTTCCACAGGATAAGCCAGGCCAGAAAGTGAGAGCAGTCCAAGATATAGAAGCAGCATAACGGAAGCTCAAAACCAGCAACTCCTGGAACAAAATGCAAACAAAGGACTTGTTACTCTAGAAACTTCCATTTCTTGGTTGTACTAGTGATTTGATGTTTCACAGTTGTTTTGAATTTTAATTTTTGCAATATTTATAACTGCTTTTTATTTTAATTCTGTTTGCCACCCAGAGCCACTTGTTGAGATGGGTAGCCCTATAAATTAAATAAATAAATAACAAACTTTCCTGTTACCATGAACATATGGAGGAGGAAGATGCAGAATATTCCTTCCTCTCATCCAATTTTATTTTAAATAAAACTCCCTATTAAGTTACCCAAGTTTCACGTGATTTATATTTTTTCTCTGCAGTCAAAAAACTCTATGAAGCTGATCTCCTGAGTGCCTAAAATACAAGTCCAAAGACTTATTTTCAGTTTCTAAACAGAATTGGTAAATACTTGTGTTCTTGACCAAGACTTGTACTTGTTTTGATATCACAATCTCCCTTTTTATGACCCTATAACCCTCGGGTTACTGGATGGAGCTGAGCTTTTACTGGTCAATGCCCTTCCTGTTGCCTATGCAAAGTTCCAGCAGATATTTTTTCTTTGCGCCCTAGGAAACATCTGCCACTACCTAGGTATGAACTCTCCACCTTTCAAGTGGGAGGCAAGCATCTTTACTACTAGACCACCACTCCAAACATATTAAAACCATTCCAATGTGTCTCCCTCCCACTTATGGTAATATCTCATCTCAAATATTAGTTATAAGGACTATCCCAAAACTGAACAAGAATATACATGAACCACTTAAGATAGCTCCTCTGCTCTCCCAAATGGCCTCTCCAACTATCAGATTACTCATTGCACCTGCCATAAGGATGCTAACAAAGTTTCGTGTTCTGGACACAATATACCAAGGCACTTAGAATATGGGCAGCATCATAACACTAAGCATTTTTATGGTTTTTCCTATGGCAAGATGATAAAGTTGTTATGCCCAGAATAGAAGTAACTAGGTGTCATCACCATGGCAAATATAAGCTCTGGTGCCTGGGGACTGGGTATGGCTTCGCATATTCTTCAACTTCCAAGAGCTGACAAAGGATCTAGGGGAATTTTTCTTTTCCCTCAAAATTTCAGTTCATCCTTTAAAATAAATCAAATCAATAGCACTATAGTCAGGTGCTACAAGCTTCCTGCAAATAGCAATAGCACTTAGACTTACATACAGGCTTTATAGCACTCTCTGGGCAGTTTACAATATCAGCATATTGCCCCCAACAATCTGGGTCCTCATTTTACTGACCTCGGAAGGCTGGGTCAACTTCGAGCCCCCTCAGATGTTAATCAAATGTTGATTATTCCCCTTCCCAACCTTATTGTGCAATACCTTGCTTGAAAATGCTGTTATATAGGCAGTATTTCTCCTACATGTTGAAACTTACAGTACATGAACTTTAACATTGTATTGCTTTCTAGAATTTCAGATCTCTACAGCTGATATTTCAATGAGAGACCACCAGATACCCTAGAAGCTATAGGCTAAATCAGAATTTGTTTTGTTTTTTTAATGGTAAACCACTTCCTTAATGTTGCAAAAAAACAACCATGAAACTGGCAAGAGCCAAATTCCTCTCAAGAGAGTTTATTGTTTTCCAAACTACCACACAAATGCAGCAACCCGTACAAATCAGAAACATGCACCTCCCACGTTCTGAGTTTAAAATTCTGCTATGATGATCATGACTTAACAGTCAAGATTCTACTTGCTTCCTATTACCAGTTGCCATTTTGAAGTACAAATCCTCCGTTTGGAGAATTAAGCTAGTAAATTACAATGCAATACTTATGTCAAACTTTAATTATCTTCCCACCTTCCTAATTAATAGTTTAACTACTGCTCAGTGTCTTGAAAACTTCTTAATTCCTGGATGCACCACCCAAAGAGAGTTATTTTGAAACAGTAACTTGTCTAAAACTATAGCTCAGCATTTTAATTTCAATTTAAACCAGCTTTGGAAAATTGAAAAACTGAAATCTCACATCTTTTTTTAATCAGCTGAGATATGCCTCATAGTTTTTATAAATTGAAATATCCTGATAGGCACATAAAGCAAAAAATAAACAACATGAATGCCTCTCATTCATGTTAGCCATTCTGTTAAAAGTTGAGTTCACCCAGAGCTTTGCTATTAAGAACTAAGATTAAGTGTTCATTGATCTGTTGTAGTAATATGGCCCTTTGTACCTAAAGGACAAAGAATCAACAATTAAGTACTGTTCTATGTTAGTCGAATGCACTTTAGGTTTTCTAAACTTTAAGAGTGAACAATAATACAAAGGCTGAATATTTTTTTGCAGAAAGACAGACCTTCAACCTAACTCGCACTGAAACGAGGAGCGTACATTAAAGGCAACAATGGCTAATTATCTCAGCCATTCCTAGTCTAGACCCTCCAGACGTGCTGGACTAGAATTCTGTCCATACTGTCCACGGAGGGTGAAAGCTACAAAACAAGTTATCAGAACAGCAGCAGGTTAAGGAAAGCTGGGTAAGCTTACAGGGTGTGAACGCGATGCGGTGCGTGCCATGCTCTGCCTTTTAACCCAACGGGCTCTCTATCTACGTGGCGACTGACTAGGACACCGAGAGCCATGCAGAGGGGCAAGCCCAGTAGAGCTCCGCGTTTCCCCACTCCCCGGGATATCTGCCCCCAACAGCAACCTCCGACAGGCGCGCCCCTACCCGTGAATGCACCAACCCCGCCGCCCTCCTTACCCGCCTCCCGCCGAAATTCTCGTGGAAAAAGGTCCCAAGCCCCACCACCTCGAAACCGGAAGTAAGTTATGAAATATCCGCTCCAAAGCGTGCGGAGGGGGTGGGGACTTTAAACGGCCCTTTTCTCCCGGTCGCCGTTTTGACTTCGGCTTTCCTTCGTGACCATCATAAGAGTGGCGGAAGTGCTTTCCTTTCCATCCATGCTGCCAATGCGATACGATTGGCCAAGGATTTAACCGCAGTTCGCCTTTATTTGTTGCTTGTTCCACGTGGAAAATGAAATATTTCCATTTCATCTCCTGCGTGACAAATTAATAATAAACTTGGATTTTATTATCCCCTGTGTGATAATTACGAGGGGTACTTCCGGCCTCACTTCCGGCTGGTGCATGGAGAGTTTCACCTTTTTCCCATCGTGCCCTGCAGAACTCGCTCCTTCCACCAATGAGCGCTTTGCGTCGGAAGTGGTTGTCATGGAGACCCATCTAGGCGTAGGGATGCTGATGGGCAAGTGAGCTGCGGCCGCCGACAAAGGGCGCGGGGAAAGCCTGGATGAGCGGCAGTGGCCTTTGTGGAAGGCCAACGGGAGAGGGCTCTAAGACTTCTCAGGCTGAAGCACCATTTGCTGTCAAGTGTGTCTGTATGCGTGTGGTAACTTCATTTTCCTTCTCAGTGCATCCCCTGTTTAGCCCTCTGCACCCGAAGAATTACCGCCAGGCTCTGCCTACTGTTATCTCAGGAAGCCCGGGTTGAACCACGCTGGTGTTTTCTCTCCCGTCCACTTAATATTTTCTGACTCTTCACCCTCTCACCAACATCACTGCTGCCATGCCAGTAACACATCTGGAAGGAATAAAACCCCCTATTCATGAGCAGATATCGGAGCTGCAAAGCAAGATTCAGCTTCTAGGTAAGGGGTGCTGAAAATATAGAGGGTGAGAGGAAAAGGACATGATAAGTACAGCCCCTAAATATAAATTACAAAACTATGGGCATTTAGAAAGAAGCCTCATTATGCCTAGAGGGTGACTCTTTGCTCTTGTAAATTTCTATGGTGAAGTAAGAGTAATTAGACCAAATAGACCACACACACACACACACACACACACACACACACACACACACACACACACACACACACACACACACACACTAAAAAATATACAGAATAAAGACAAAGATAGAAAAAAAGACATCAGAAAAAACATACATTAATGCCTTCCACCTTTCTATCAACTATCATCTTAAACTTTTCCCAAATTTTTTTGCTGTTTTAATCCCTTAGAGAATTTTTAATTATTACACCTTGTTTGCCTACACATATTGTGTGCTGATCATAGTTTCAGAATACTTAGCAAAAGATTTACTTCATTCATTGTTGTTGGCATTAAAATTAGATCTGAATTATCCTTTTCTTAACTGGATAGAAGAAAAAAAAGCTCCTTCCCCAAACCTGGGATAATTACAACTACACTGTAATCTAAATCTAAAAAACTGAATTTCTTGTGAGGAGTGCAATGTCTATGTAAACTTGTATCAGTACAGTATATTAATGCTAGAATGTGGTCCCTAGCATATAATGCTCTGTACCATACAGTCCATTGTTAGATGTAGTAATAATGTGTAACTTTATGCCATGTGTTTATGTGAATGAATCTGTGTGAAAGAATACATGAGATCCATTCATTGAAGGCCAAAAAAGCTCAAAAGTTTGTTCAAGAAATATCAGCTTAACATGTGGAGAATGACAACTTTAAAAAGACACAACATATGGGAGGTAGGGTTTTCATAAGAAAACCATAACAGATAGTTTGCATGTGAACTGGATCAAACAGTGGCATTCTAGTGGAAAAGTATCAGAAGATATGAGAAGAGTGTCAAGTATGGATTTTCCAGGCTTGATAGAATCGTCAAGCTTTATTGGAAAATATAAAAAATGAATGGGGACAGTAGTCCTCGGCTGGGAGCCACTACACAGAACAAGTGATCTGCCTAGATCTTGCCTCACTTCTTCTGCAACTTAAATCTAGCCTGGCTTTTTCTATGAGGTACTGTTCAAATGAGGTTATGAAAGAGGTTTTGAATTCTGTTTCATTAATCAAACAAGTTCTGTGTGAGTGTAGAAGAGAAGTTGACAGACCTCTCTACCTACAGACTTTATACTAAAACAACTGAAAAAAGTTCTTAGGCATTTGTTACAACTAAGAGTAACTATTGAAATATGCCAGATTTTATGCCGATTAAGACCCTTTAGGAATTTCAATATCTGGAGTAAGATAAAACTTGTTGTCAAACATTTATTATACTAGAAGTTATAATCAGCACAAAGAGAACTAAAGAATATTATTGAATAAAATATTCTTTTTAAAAAGAAATTATAATTGGTATTCCTCAAAAGAAAACCAGAAAGATTACTGTTCCGTGTCTTTGAAAAATCTGAGAAACAAAAAATGAGAAAAAGACCAGAAAACAAGAAGAAGCAAGTTACGGTAAATAGCTGTTTCTAGATTTGCAGTTCTTATCCTGGCTGGGATCAAAACAGTTTAAGTAGCCTTACAAGAAGCTTGGTGACTTAACAATAGTTGAGAAGAGTTATATACATAAAGATAGAGAAATACTGAAATATTGAACCCACAATGGAGAAATATATTTTGAAGATGTCAGGACTAGCAGAGATGATAAAAGTGACTTGTTTGGTCAGGGGACAACACAATAAATACTTTTATAATGGACTGGAAATCCTTTATTGACTTTTTGCTGAAAATAGAAAAAAAAAATCTGGATGATGATTGAAAATAGATTGAATAAGGGGATGAAAGGATTATGATAATTAAGGAGGAAAGAGGGATAATGAGTTGGTAGCTGCTATAAAGAAGGTCACAAGTAGTTCCATTCATTCTTTGGATGAATAGGCTTTTGCAAGGCTTAGAGTTCTTTGCTCAGTTCTTCAAATTAAACACACCCAATTGAATTTAACAAGAATTTGATGATAATACAGTTTTGTATAAACAATCCCCATAAAGATGAGAAAGGCATTGTAAGATCATATCACAGTCATACTTTTATTGTTGTCGAGTCCAATTAGACACACGGAATCACAGGGAAATAGCAATAGCACTTAGACATATATATCACTTCACAGTGCTTTACAACCCCCTCTAAGCAGTTTACAGAGTCAGCCTATTGCCTACAACAATCTCGGTCCTCATTTTACCGAACTCGGAAGGATGTAAGGCTGAGTCAACCTTTATCAGTATTGTCTGTATTCATATAAATATTCCAATAGTATCAATCTAACTAAAGTTAGCAAAATATATTCAATTTAATTTATTTTTGATGGAATATGGAATTAGTGAAAGTGCATGGGAGATATTTCTGCCATGGCCAATGGATGATTGCCTTACAATATCATACCATGCAAAGTTCCTATTTTTTTTTTATGGAAACGTTATGTAAAAGCTCACATGTTTTCAGGCTTGAAGTGTAGAAATGAACATTGTTTCAAAATCTCATTTTCTACAGATAAAATATAAATTCATATAGATAGAAATTCTAGCATCACAGTTGTACTTCTGATTTACAGCAATAATTCCTTCATTTTAGTGAACTATTTGGCTTTGTTGGCTTTTTTCAATGAGCCAATAACTACTTGATCAGCAGAGTGGTTTCATTTCTGCTCATTACAGAAGGTGACCGTAAAGCTTTCTATGAGAATTCCCAATGGAACATCAAGAAGAACAAGGAGTCCATTTTGCGGTTGAGGCAGGAGAATAAGAAATTGCATCAGAGGTTGGCAGACCTCCTAGCGGTGAGCTTTGTGGCCTTCTACTGCTCTGTCTCAGTGAGCCCTTGTCAAATCATAATCACCACTTCTTTTCCCTGTTTGGAATTGCTTCCCTTTTCTTGTGGGTTCATATAGTATGACATTGGAAAAGAAAAGTATAGTGACTCTAATCTCATCTTCTCTTGGTAGAATATATTTAAGCTTTCTGCTTATTCCATTCGGGCTGCTCTGTTCAATAGCAATAGCACTTAGACTTATATATCGCTTCATAGTGCTTTACAGTCCTCTCTAAGCGGTTTACAGAGTCCTCATCAAATGGGTTTTCTAACAGTCTGCTATGCTTACTACCTCCTCTCTTCAGGGCAAATTGTTTTTCAGTTTTGCCAGATTGAAACATGTTACTGGCAAGTTCATTTTCAAGCACCGTAACTTCTGATTTCAGTGACTATAAATGTGCAGATGCCAGATCAGAGTGGCAAAAATCCTGACAAGCATGAAATGGCAAAGAGAATCAGAACGCTAAAACTGTTTCTTGGCATCTGAAGTTTGTCTGTATTTTTCAACCCAGATCTGGTAGCTTAATGCAAGTGACTGTTCCTGTCACTTTTGGAATATTGTAGCAGCTCTTTGCCTTTGTGTGTCTGTGTGTCTATGCATCTGTGTGTATGTCTGCATTTGTATTCCAAAAGTGACAGGAACAGCCATTTGCCTTTATGCCTTGTATTTTTAGAAATATTATATTATATTATATTATATTATATTATATTATATTATATTATAT
>QLTV01000776.1:598008-609357 GCA_003457575.1 Thermophis baileyi | reverse complement strand
TGTCCCACAACTGCTCGTGGTAAAGACCGGTAAGCATCTTTTAGTGTTGTGTAGCAATGGTTTAAAGTATTCTTGCCTCTAGTGGGACAATTGACATGCTGAAAGTATTTTGGTAGCTCTTTCCTTAAGTTTGCCTTGTTTAAATCTCCCAAAATAATGGCCAGTGAATCAGGGTATTTGGCTTAAGCCTCCGTAATTTGGTCAGCTAGAGTTAGCAATAGCAATAGCACTTAGACTTATACAGTGCTTTACAGCCCTCTCTAAGCGGTTCACAGAGTAAGCATATTGCCCCCGACAATCTGGGTCCTCAGATGAGTTCGTAATGCCTTGTTTACACAGGCTTGTGGTGGGACATAAACAGCAATTAGTAGAAATGAGGAGAATTCACATGGAGAGTAAAATGGTTTACAGTTGATAAGTAAAAACTCTAAGTTTTCGTCACAAAATTTATATATTATAGTTATATCCTGAGACCAGCTGTTGTTGATATATAAGCATAAGCCTCCTCCCTTCTTTTTACCAGATGTTTCTGCAATTCTGTCTGATCGTTGAATCTGAAACCCTGGGATATGCAGGCTGCTATGATCAATTGATTCATTTAACCAGGTTTCAGAGAAGCATAGGGCTGCTGAATTGAATTGTAAAAATCGGAATTGTATCTGTTTAAAAGGTGTATTTCATCCATCTTATTCGCAAGTGAACGTAAGTTGGTTAGGAAGATTGAAGGCAGGAGGTTTTATTTCTCCTATTCCTTAGCCTGTTTAAAATTCCCACCCTTTTACCTCTCCGTCTTCGTTTCCTCCGTTTGGTTTTTTTGGTAATCCATAGCTCCGGGGAAATTGCTTCTTCCTGTGTTAGAATCTCCTCCGCATTTGTAAAGAGGGGGGAGGGGTGAGATCACAGAAAGCTGCTCCTTAAAGAAACGTTCCTTAATTCTTAGCAGATGGTCTCATGAGTATGAAGTCCGTAGTGAGTCGCAGAGAATAATAAAAAATAAAGAAACCATTAGAGAGCATTTCACTTCGGTGGTGCCATCTTGGAAGAAAAAAGGAGTGGAGAAAGTACTCTTTGGTACACCACAGAATAGTGGCTGAGGGCTAGACCTATCACTCCCTATAGCAATAGCACTTAGACTTATATACCGCTTTACAGTGCTTTACAGCACTCTCTAAGCGGTTCACAGAGTCAGCATATTGCCCCCAACAATCTGGGTCCTCATTTTACCCACCTCGGAAGGATGGAAGGCTGAGTCAACCTTGAGCCGGTGAGATTTGAACCGCTGAACTGCTGAACAGTCAGCTGAAGTAGCCTGCAGTACTGCACTCTAACCACTGCGCCACCTCGGCTCTTCATACCTATAAATACCGATTGGGACATGCCACAGAGAAAGGAACTGAACCAGCGCAGAACTGTGCCACCCATCCCATCCCATCCCCTGCAGCCAGTCCAAAAGGATGCCAGGTCAATAGTATAAAGGTATAATACAGTTCCATTACTTTGCATGACTTAGCAGTAATCTACTTAGTATATTTTGCATCAGTTTGTAACTTCCAGATCCTTTTTAAGAGTACAGTACCTTCTTGCAGAATATAATGTAAAAGCATGTATCAATTGTTACCAAATCCAAATCCAACCAGATGAAGGAATCACAACTGGAGTACCAGGCATAATTGTAGAAAGGCACCAGAGGTGGGTTTCACCAGGTTCTAACCAGTTCTGGAGAACTGGTAGCAGAAATTTTGAGTAGTTCGGAGAACTGGTAAATACCACCTCTGACTGGCGCTGCCCCCATCTATTCTCTGCCTCCCGAGTCCCAGCTGATCGGGAGGAAATGGGGATTTTGCAGAACCTTCCCCTGGAGTGGGGAGGGAATGGAGATTTTGCAGTATCCTTCCCCTGGAGTTGGGTGGGAATGGAGATTTTACAGTATCCTTCTCCTGCCATGCCCACCAAGCCATGCCCACCAAGCCATACCACGCCCACCAAGCCACGCCCACAGAACCGGTAGTAAAAAAAATTGAAACCCACCACTGAAAGGCACTCATTCGCATAGTGAATCCTGTGAATCCAGGTTAAAAGCTGCTCATTTTTTTCTTTTCCAGGAAAAATTGAACCATGTCAAAAACAGATTGAATTTCAGCTCCCAAATCTAATTTTCTAACAGCAGTTACATCTTGTCTAGCCTGTTATTGGATTAAGTCGGATGGTAAGTGCAATAGAGTAGTGTGTCATCAGCATCAGCAAATTGATGATATCCCATTGCAACTCTCTGGATAATTTGTCTAAGCAATTTCATGTAGCTGTTGAACAATGTTGAACAAGAGGCAGCATAGATGTCAAACAGGAGAGTCCCCTACCATCTCTGTTTGATATGGCCCAATAAGAAAGACTACTGCAAATCACTGCTACAATCTCACTAGGCAGTTATATCTTGACTGATATATCACTAAGAGCCAAAACAGTTTTGGTACCATATCCCAGCCAAAAACCTGAGATGGATCCAGATATTCAATCTAATTTTGATGCATTTGGAGTTGCAAGTTCATCATCTTGATAACCTTTTTCCAGAAATGGAATGGGATATTACTAATTATCTGGATCTTATTCAGGTTGCATTTTTCCACAGATTGAATAAAACCACATTTATTTTTAAATATTTGTGTTATTAAAAAACAGTAGTGGCCTTACTCGGTGTGTGGGAAAAGGCAATTTATATTTGTCTTTTTTCTGAAAAAGAAATGTTTATATAATGTGCATAAAAAAAGGCATTTGATAGAACTTTAAATTGCTCTAGCTGTTGTGACCCAGCACGGCAAGCCCCCAGACTATCTCCCTACCTGCAGTTGCACATAAACAACCTGTTGTGACCCAGCATGGCAAGCCCCCAGGAAAATGACACACACACACTGTTTGCAAAACAAATAAGACTTTACTACTAATAATGCAGCTTAGTAGTAAGTTAGCTAAAGTTTTTCCAACACAGTTCTTGTTGAGAATAAAAGAACACTTTGGCCAGGAGTCAAAAAACCAAAATGCAAACAGGACATTAAGTCCCGAATTATCTTCACTTACTGGAGTTGGCCAAGAGCCCGGACTGGAGTAATTCCAACTAAGATATCCAAAGTTCTGACATCAGCCAGGAAAATAATTGCGTTGTCTCCAGCGATGGTTTCAGCTTTTCTGAAACCATAAATAGTCTTAGGGCGTGGCCCATCAGCCTGCAGGTTTATAGGTGAGGAGACCTCCTCCTGCAGAGCCACTCTTGCCTGCTAGCTGCCCTGTGTGCCCTAACATCAATCAGAGGCTCCTCCTCTCCACTGGAGTCACTCATCTCCTTCTGGGGAGGTGCAGAAGGCCCTGGTTGGTTATCGTCCTCTGGCACTGCGTCCTCCTCGGTCTCGGACTCAGGTGCCGGAGATACAGAATGATATTGCCACCCCATGGTCAGTTCTTGGTTTTCCGGATCCATGAGCAGCTGCGCGGGACTCGGGCAAGCCACAACACTAGCCATTCTACACGATGCAGAGCCTCATCCAAAACTTTGGATTCCCTTAGGATTTTTAATGCAGTTATCAGAGAAACAAATGTGGGGATGAAATGTAATGCATTATGGAATACTGAGGGCTATATTAGGCATTGCACTGAAATAATTTAAACCAACATTCCGAGGATGGAAAATGCTGAGGAGTTTGAATTATGCTGATCTTGCCAATCTAGTCCTCTGCTTTGAGACTCGCAACAGCCCCTATTCCATTCCATGCTAAGGACAGTGATTGGTAGATGTTTCCCTGCCAGTTGGAGCTACTTGTGGGAAAAAGAAGGAAACAAAGCTAGGAAACTTCACTAGATCTTCTCCTTAAGATGCTCAGTATATTATAAATAAGAACAGCAGGATAAGTATTGTCAATAGGGACGGCACATTTTATGCTGGTATAGTTTCCTGCTATCTCAAGGATTAGCAGACAGCATTTTATTTTGAAAGTGAGGAACAACTCTTTAGTGATGCTATCATTTGTATATCCACATCAAAATAAGTCTCAGTCATTTTCTGTATAATTTAATCCCTGATAAATGTGAATAGAGTCTATTATTTTTTACATAAGATCCTTCAAATATTTCTACATGGGAAACATTTCTTTCTAAGAAATAAGAAAAATGTAAGATCATGTAAATATAAGCTGGAATAATGTTTAGTCTTTATAATGTGAAACATTTTCACACAAAAATTTTAATTTTGCAAAGAAAACCACACATTTAAAACTGCAAAGTTCAAATGCATTTAATGTACATATATAAGGGTTAAATTACTTGGTGTTTTGGACCTGATCTTTATATCAGATTCTGAATTGCTCCTAACAAAATGCTGCAATTTTAATTATAGAGCTAGTACTATGATGAAATTTTTTATGCAGAGAAAAAGACTAAGCTAAAAGTTCATCTTACATAGTACATCTTACGAATGCATATTTTTGTCATCTACAAAAATATTTATATTTTACCTGTTTTTAATACTTCGTTTTTAAAACTGTTCCTGCTATAGATTTCAAAAAATTCAAATATCTACACTTTTTATATACAGCAACTCATATTTCTCCTTTGCTCATTCCCTTGGTACTTGTATGATTTATTGAATTGCATGTGGATTAGAATTACTCTCAATTTTGATCATGCTCTTCAATCTAGATGTTTAGTTTTCCCTGTAAATAGTCTAGACGAGAGTCAATGTGGCTTTTTTGATTAGACAGTTATATTGAAACTAGAAGGAATAGGGGTGACATCATGATAGCAGTCTTTTAATACTTAAGGAACTGTCACAGAGAAGGGGTCCACCTATTCTCTAAAGCACCTGGGGCAGAACAAGAAGTAACAAATGGAAGATCATTAAAGAGATTCAGCCTAGAATTAAGGAGAAATTTCCTGACAATGAGAACAGTGGAAGGCTGTGGGTTCTCCATCACTGAAGGTTTTAAGAAAAGATTGGATAACCATTTGTCCAGCATGATATAGAGTCTCTTACTCAAGCAGACAGTTGGACTAGACCTCCAAAGTCACTTCCAACTCTGTTATTCTAAGATTTCTATGACCCAGACTGAAGATAACCTGTGGAGCTCTCTGAGTGACTTTGAATTGGAGCTCTATGAAAGATTCATCTAGAGCATGGGCGTCAAACTCGATCGTGTCATGTGACGTATCGCGACGTAGCACGACATTTTTTGTCTTTGCGGAGCTGGGGTGGACGTGGCCTGTGCATGACACATCCAGCCCGCAGGCCGCCAGTTTGACACCCCTGATCTAGAGGTAACAAATAAATAGTTGAATTATAAATGTAGGTTTTAGAAAACAGGATATAATGATGCTGAAATTGATAATTGTTTTTTATTTTTTATGTTTACTGCAGTCCTATTGTGTGTGCTCAAATGCATATCTCACTATTTGACAATGAAACTTACTTCAAGAAAAAGCAGGTGATTGCAATTTCAGTATTTTTATGTATTTCAAAATTAAATGTGAACACATTTATATGAGATGGGCAGCAAATAAATTTAATAAAAAATAAAAACATAAAAAATTTAATTTCAAACTTTCAGGTATGCAAAGTCTCTTTTTCTAAATTCCAGTTTTCCAGTTCCTCTACTCACACCCAACAACTATATTTGATAGTGTGGAAGAATTCTGACATCCTGCAGCATGCTAAAGGAGGAAAGCTGGATCTTTAAAAAAGTGGTGCCTGCAATACTTGTGGTTCCTTAGTTATTGCAAGAAGTAAATGTGTCATTTTCATATGCTATTCCAGCTCTTAGAGGGAAACTAGCTTCTAGCTTGAGTCTCCTTGCACTTTCCTCTTCAGCTTCCTATTCCTCATCTCCTTAGCATGAAGTTGTTTGAACAGCAATAATAAGCTCTTTGGCAGATGTGTATTTTTCTTTCCACTCTAGTTAGGCATGGAAAGGAGGAGCAAGTTTGTATAAACAGCTGGTAACAGAAATACCTTATAGGTAAGGCCTATGGATGAGAAAGTAAGAAACACACAAAGGAAGATAATGAGGGCTGGAATAGCACTGCAGTGAATACAAGCAATTTGCAGGAACTTCAGGGGAAACTTAGAAACCTGATTGTGCCCTAATACGGAAGCAAGCTGTGTTTATGATTTGTTTTTATCTTGGTTACATTTGCTTTTTTTAAAAAAAGATCCCTCCCCCAACACATGTTCTTGTGCCTTCTCCCCAGATAGTTGTGCAGCCCATTTTACCTTCAAGTTAACATATAGTTGTAAGCCGGAAGCTTCTTGTATAACAACTTTCATTTCCTACAATAGCACATCGTCCCGTCCCCCCCCCCGTCCCCCCCGTAGTGTTTGCTATTCACCCTGCTAGGTAGAGATGGGCATTCCTATTTCCTTCCGAATGAAGCCTAACAGGAAATCCACACTTTTTTCTGTTTCAGTTTGTAAAACTTGGGGAAATTTAGCAGAATTTTTAGGTTTGGAGGGCAGGGCCAGGGTGATCTCTCCCTCAAAAAGGCAAGGGAGTTGTGAAGGCGGCGAAAAGTGACTCCCGAGGGAGTTCCCCTGGGGCTGACCCGTGGCTTGAGAGGATTCCTCCAGAAATCTCGGTCCTGGCCATTGAGGAGGGTATTTCGTTACTCATATATCGGTGTGGGCCGGTGACGGCCTAGCCCAGCCCACCCAGGTATCCGTCTGGGTGCTCGGGAAGGGAAACTGCAGGACTCCGACAGCTGCGGACACGCCTTCGTGTCAATATCCGAATGACACCCGGGTTGGCGCACAACTACCGAAAAGTAAGGCTGGTGCCAAATAAAGAGGCAGCAAAAGAGAAAATGCGCCGTTTTACGATCCGCCAATAGTCCAGTTCTTTCCTTCGATCTCTCGAGGAGCGAGAAGGAGATCGGAGCGTCTCCACGTTTATTCTCCCCTCAGACCCCCGGACCTGATCCCCAAGGGCCAACCAAGCGGCTCTCCTCTCCTCCAAGAGGCTGCCCGGCCGTCGCCCTGGCGATCCGCTGGGCTGCTGCCATCTCTGTGGAGCCCGAAGGCTGTGTGGAAAAACCGTCAGGTGGGCCAGAGGCTCAATCCCGCCCTCCCGCAGGGCAGCGCGCTGCTGTTGGTGCCTACATCGCTCCCGGCAAGCGGCGACCGACGGCGGAGCAGTGGCGGCCCAGCGTTCCCGAGGAGGCGATGGGCAAAGCGGAGATCGCGATGGTACGCGCCAGGTCTTGGGAAAGGGCGAGGGGGGCGTTATTCGGCTTTGGGGCCTCATCAGGTGCAACCGAAGCGCGAGGCGGTGCTCTCTCGGAGGGCTGCTGCGGGAGGAAAAGGCATTTCGACCCGTGCACCTCCTCCTCCCTTCAGGGCTGCGTGAGGCTTCACCGGTTGACCTCCCACTTCGGCCCAACTCTCAACAAGTCTCGGACCTCACTGGGTCTTATTTTGCGACTGGTCGCCCTCAGACTCCCGGGGGATGGTGTCTGTTTATCAGTTGTCCAGCTTTTCAGAGTTTTTCCACCCTTGCCTAAGACAAGCTCAGGAGGAGGCCCGCTTAGTTCTCGCAGTGCCTTTTTAATTGGGCTGCAGGAGCTTGTATGGATCTTGTCTAAAGAACTCACCCTCCCCAGCCGCCAGTCCGAAACTTAGCGACCTGAGGGACGACCTCCGTACTCTCTGGGGCTTATCTTTGGACAGAGATTACCGTGAATGAATTACTCCGATAAGAGGCAGAACTGCTGGTTTAGCCCCTTCTCTCTTCTTGCCCATAAACCGGACTGATTGAGGAAGGGAAGATTCCTCAGTATAGGAAACATTTACCCCCTCATTGCACAAACAATTAGTGCCTTGTCCTCCACACAAAATATTGCATAAACAATATAGAGAATGACATTAATATTAGTAATAATGTCACTAATGACGCAGACAACTTTTTATTCCCACAGCAATAGCTGGTTGATGGGATGTATTGCATGTTGGAAGTGCCCCAAAATTTTGACGACCTGTAAAGAATTAAGCATCAATCATTATAAAGATGAATGATTAAAATCCATCATCACCATCACCATCACCTTAAACCTAGAAACCTGGATTCAGGTCCTTTACTTTGACCTCCTTGTAATTCACTTCAGACACACATATAGACTATCATCAACACTTTGCGAAATGTTGAATCCAGGGGGGAAGGGTAAAGATTTCTCTTCAATAACCAAAAAAGGAACATGCATGGCAGGGAATATATAAAGAAAAAAGGGGGAGAGAACTGGGATGTGTATTAATATAATGAGGAGAAATATTTGAGAATTTGCAAAAGATTTTTTAATATTTGAGAGCAAGATCATGTTTCCTCCCCATATACAGTACATGGCAGTGCTGCCTTTATAAAAACACTTTGTCAATATTCTTATCTGGTGCAGCAATTATTTAAAGTTGGTAATAATAGACAATCAGTATGCTGCATCTTATATATGAAAATCTGAGACGGAGATTGAGCAATATATTAGTCAATTTACTTATGTACTTTTATTTCATAAGCTTGTGCCTTTGTAGAGTAATTCCAGCTAATATCCTGTTTCCCCCAAAATAAGACATCCCCTGATAATAAGCCCAATCGGGCTTTTGAGTGCATGGCAATAAGGCCAAGCGCTTATTTCAGGGTTCAAAAAAATATAAGACAGGGTCTTATTTTCGGGGAAACACGGTATAGAAAATAGAGATGTGTGGCTTTGAGGAGTGAGAAGAAAGATACAGCAATTTCCTTTCATGCCAATGTTGAAGGATGCCAGCATTTACCGAAACATGCCCTGCCTAGTGCCTGGCACTGGGCAGTGCACAGATGGTGGTAGTATTACATTCATACCTCTTGCCAGACCGGTCCTGTGGCTTTCCTCTGTAGGGAATGTCAAAGAAGGTCACTGGAGTGAAACAGCAGTAACTGGATTAAGAAGAGAGGCCAAGAGGGCAGAATGTCTCTTCCAGGGCCATGTGTGCTTGTGCATTTTGGTGGTGGCTTCCCACTGAGGAGAGAATTACACTTGGATAAGCACATCTGGCGTGAGGGAAGCTGGTGGAATGGCTGTACAGATTTCATTCCAGGAGAAGAAGGAGAGACTTCTGTGATACTCCTTTCACCAAAATGAAAGACCTATTGACAAACACTTGGAAAGAAACTAGTTAGTTTCTTAGCATGTCTAAACATTGACGTAAAAGGCATATTTATTTGTTTGTTTATTACATTTCTATATTTTTATATATTAAGCAGTTGGTGAAACTTAATTGACAAAAAGACTGCTGAAAGCTTCACAGTAGTGGAATGATACATTTTGAAATGAAGAATTCATTGACATTGCAAAGACCTGCTCCTAAGAATCTGTAACTATACATCCATTAAATACAATATTTATATTCAGTTTCTCTCTAATTGCTCTCTACTCAGCAAGGCTAATAAAAAACTAAACAATAAAACAAAGCCAGCCAAATTAAGCACATTTTTAATATAATTTTGCAGTTTATGGGAATAACTACTCTTATACTGTATGTAGTTAACATAACATAATGTAAGATAAGCTTCACCCAACTCCATGGTATTTACTGAAGGAAAAGTTTAATTTGAACAAAGAACATAGGACAGTGATGGCGAACCTTTTTTCCCTCGGGTGCCGAAAGTGCGTGCGCGCATGATATTGCGCGCGTGTGTGCCCACACCCATAATTTAATCCCCCCATGCACCCTGCCCCCCCTGCACATGCGCGCATGACCCCCCCCATGCTGCCCCGCTCCCCACGCATGCACACACGACACCCCCCCATTTCCCGACTTCCAGTAGGCTCGGTAGGCCCGTTTTTCGCCCTCCCCAGGCTCCAGAGGCTTTCTTGGAACCTGGGGATGAAAACGGCCTCCCCCGCCCCCCCCCGGGGGCCGAAAACCCCCCAGAAATGTCCTTTTTTCTGACTTCCAGTGGGCCCGGTAGGCCCGTTTTTCGCACTCCCCAGGCTCCAGCGGCTTTCCTGCAGCCTGGGGAGGGCGCAGNGCATGCACACACGACACCCCCCCATTTCCCGACTTCCAGTAGGCTCGGTAGGCCCGTTTTTCGCCCTCCCCAGGCTCCAGAGGCTTTCTTGGAACCTGGGGATGAAAACGGCCTCCCCCGCCCCCCCCCGGAGGCCGAAAACGCCCTCCCAGAGCCTCCGTGCGAGCCAAAAATCAGCTGGCCGGCACACACATGCGCGCTGGAGCTGACCTAGGGCAATGGCTCGCGTGCCAGCAGATATGGCTCCACGTGCCACCTTTTGTCCACGGACATAGGACAAAAGATCTTAATTAACTATCAGCTCTTAATTAAAGATCTAAACAGAGCTCACAAGGCTTGTGTGTCATATTTACAGTAAATTAGCCCTGATTTATTTCTACCCAGTTTTCTGTGTTTGGCAAGTGCTCTAGAACAGGGGCCCTCAACTCCTGGGCTATGGTCTGTTTGGAACTGGGCCGTGCGAGGTGCACACACTTGTGCACGCAGCTCCATTTGCATGTGGCGGGTACTTGTGTGTGTGTGTGTGTGTGTGTGTGTTGTGTGTGTGTGTGTGTGTGTGAAGATCCATTTGTGTGAGCAGCAGGTGCCCGCCACTCACACAAATGGGGCTTCATGCACATGCGCAATGAGTGCCTGCTACTCACGCAAATGGAGTTGCGTAGAACCATTTCCTCTTCCGCTGGTCCACAAAGGCAGAAAGGTTGGGGGACCACTGCTCTAGAGGAGTATGTGTTGTCTAGCCTGTGGCTTCTAATGTAGCTCTATCATTTATAGAGAAAACATTACCAATATACCTACCTCTCCATACCAAAGGGTCCTCTCTGTAGCTACATATTCAAGTACAGTTGTTGTTTATATGACTAGGAATTCCAGGTCAGGAAGGGTTTTGGAAATCTGTGAAGATAGCCCCTTGATCCTTTTCCTCTGTCACCCAGAACTAAGAATGGTCTGTATCCAGTGATTGCAGGAGGAAGGGCTGAAATCCATAGATCATTCAGAGGACTAACATTTAATGCTATCAGCTTCTGCCTTCTTGATCTCTCTGCTCAAGCTATCTGGTGTAAGGATGGTATCCAGGACTTCAACCTGGCAGACAAATTATATGGCTGGGAACAGTAAGTATACACAAGAGGACTCATGGCTACTCCTGCACTCCAGAGCACTCTGCTTCCAGCCGGGTCAAAATTTCACTGTCTTGAGAATGCCCCCCTACTCTTATTTTAAAGGGAACTTTTTTCTAATCTCAGTTCTTACAGAAGAGGTTTCAACAAAGAAAATAGGGGAGGGGGAGGGGGAGAGAAAAAGGGAGAGAAGGGGA
>QLTV01000776.1:568839-579284 GCA_003457575.1 Thermophis baileyi | reverse complement strand
TCTCTCTCTCTCTCTCTCTCTCTCTCTCTCTCTCTCTCACACACACACACACACACACACACACACACACAAACATACACCTGGTCTGGGCACATAGATGGAGCCCTTCCCAGGGAGTTCTCCTGCACAGACGCACCCAGCAGCAGCGGCGGCGGCAGAGCTTGCTTGGGCTCTCCGCCATCCCGGAACTGCGCCATGCTGGGGAGTTTTCCTGCGTGGCCACGGTGCCGGCACCAGTGGCGGCGGCAGAGCACACCCTGCCCTTCAGGGGCCCGAGGGTGGGTGGCCCGGCTAGGAAGCGGCACGTCCCCCATCAAGGGCTGGATGTGGGGAGCGGGACCCGAGGCGGAGGGGAAGGCAAGCGGGCGGCAGTTGGATGAGTGCAGCGGGTCTTCCTCCCCCCTCACTGCCAGCATCAGCCTCACCTTCTGCTGCTGCTGCTATCGGGCAGAGAGCAGCAGCGGCAGGGAAGGCAAGCGGGTGGCAGTCGGACGAGCGCAGCGGGTCTTTCTTCCCCCCCCACCAGCATCAGCCTTACCTTCTGCTGCTGCTGCTATCGGGCAGAGAGCGGCGGTGGCGGCGGCAGAGGAGGGGAAGGCAAGCGGGCGGCAGTCGGATGAGCGCAGCGGGTCTTCCTCCCCCCCAGCAAGTGGATGACCCTGCTTGCTGCACATGCGCACCACATTGGACTGCTGGCGCTCCAGCATGACATCAGGCTGGCTGGGATAGGGCCAGAGCGCATGTGCAGCCCCGGGACATCCGCTTGCAGGGCGAGCAAGCGGCGACCGGGGGACTGGTTTGGGGGCGTGGCCAGCCAGCCGTCGCTACCGGTTCGGCGAACCATTGGCCACCGCTACCGGTACGCCTGAACCGGTCCGAACCAGTAGCATTTCACCCCTGCTGTAGCCCCAGTATTGGTCAGCTGGTTGTCAGAATAAACACCTCTTTTAAATTCCATAAAATCTGGTAGGATTCCTTGGGAGCCTTTAGTTAGGCACAACAAGCAACTTTATAGTCCCATAGGGGACTTTAGGTTACTGTAGTGTTGAAATATTTTATACTCTGTTCTGTAGGTATGTATACAAGGAATGGTCAGAGTAGGCATGGCAATGAACATTACACAAGTGGGATCTCTGTTTGACAGTCATTGGTGGAATCCAACTTTGTCATATTTAGACAAATCTGATATCAACCTTTCCCAGGTCACAATAATCAGTAGTTGGTTTTAATTATCATGCTCATGATTGGGTTATGAAGATAGGCCCATCTGCATTCTGTCTTGGTTAGTTTCTTGGAAGTGTAAGTGCTTGGCTGCAGGATCCCTTGGTCATTTTTCTGCAGCAATACGGTACCCACTGCTACATCACTAGCATCTGCCTGGATGACAAAGGGGGCATTCAGGCCCGGGTACTTTAGCACGAGTTTGGCTGCAAATAAGTGTTTGAGCTTTTCATATGCCACTTGGCATTCCATTGTCCACTTTAGTGGTTGGTTAGGTTTAGGTCTCCCTTCCCCTTTGTTTTTCAATAGATTAATAATGGACAGTTTAATGTCAGACCTGCCCCACCTTAGATCTGTAGGAATCCTCCCAACCCAGAGAATGAAATATTTTGGGGAATATTAAAAGAGGCAGAATATTATATTTCCCCAAAGGAGAAATGGAGAAAAATCTTAGCAAAGGCAGAAAGCAGCCCCAACAGCCTCCAGCAGGTACCTGAAGTCTTTAGAGATTGATATTTTGTGCCCATTAAGAAAGACTGGGCCAATCTACTCACAAACAAAACACCTTCTGCTCCAGTTGATAGGATTAAGAAGGACAGGACAGGACTTTAGGACATAATAGGAGTAACCCACCACCATTAGTATAGCAAAAGACACGAAGCTCACTACATTGCACAACCGCCTGGAGCATTTCAAACACAAAACCCCAAAGAATGTATAAAAGCCCACCTATCCCAACCCCATTTTGTCAGCTGTCCCAGAACTGCATGCTGTTGTTGGTTCTACTCATGTAATAAACAGAGTCCTTCTTTCCAATCCGTTCCAGCGCCTTTCTCCTGGATTGGAACCGGACTAGATTTTTCTTCCAACAGATCTTTAAGAAAGAAAGATTCTTGACTTAATTTGGTTGAAGTGATAGGCTCTTTTACTAAAGTTAAGTGGCTGCAGCAAAAGTAAAGCTAGATCTGATTATTCCCACACAAAGGTTACACTTCCCCCCTTTCTCTAGCCCTCCTGCCGTGACCAGTCCATCAGTGTCCAATAGTATGGCATTTAGATGTTTGGGAACTGCTTGAATGTTTGGTGCCTCTCAATCTAGTTTTGCATTCTGTTCCCAGGCCAGGTGTCCTTGGTGGCTAGCTTTTTTCTGGTTTGGCACTCTGGTTCTCATCAATGTGATCTCCCCTCCCGCCAGGGGTGAAATTCAGCAAGTTTTGACAGGTTCTGGAGAACCGGTAGCGGAAATTTTGAATAGTTCAGAGAACCGGCTGGCCCCAGAGTGGGGTGGGAATGGCGATTTTGCAATATCCTTTCCCCAGGAGTTGGGTGGGAATGGAGATTTTGCAGTATCCTTCCCCTGGAGTGGGGTGGGAATGGAGATTTTGCAGTATCCTTCCCCTGCCACGCCCACCAAGCCACGCCCACAGAACCGATAGGGAAAAATTTTGAATTTCACCCCTGCCTCCTGCCATTTGTCTTCTCACTCCTGTGCCCGAACTTTATTACCCCAAATTCCTTTCCCCCTCTTGCGATTTATGGCAGGATGCCAGCAAAATGAAGAAGCTGAAAATGGCAGATCAGACAGGCCTCACTATTCTGAGGACCAAAAGTGCAGTTTGCTTCAATTAAAAAAAGCAACTTTGAATGTGTTGAACATGAAAAGTATGAATGAACGTGTTGAACATGAAAACTATTTTAATAAATTACTTTAAAATTAGGTAAATCAACACATTTAAATATCCAGTAGTAATCATATTTAAAGAAATATTTCCATTTAATTTGAGGTATACATTTTCAGAACTTATTTATTATCATTTATATATTTATTTATATTTCACATTTCTTAACCATCCATATTCCTCAGAGAGGGGCTCTGCATTCTTGGATTGTTAAAAAATGTGAGATAACCTCCAATTTACACATGATTGTAAATATTAATATTAAATATTAAAAACACACATTTTCATTTTAAATTCAGCTCTCCCTTTAATGTCAGATTAATTTGATTAAACCAATAAACTTATACTCTTATTTAACTGATTGTACCTCTCTCTCTCTTTGTCTCTCTCTTTTGCAATCTTAGTTCACACAGCTATAATCTTTCACTCCTTGCTGAACTATTTATCTTTTCCTCCCCAACACCAAACGTCCAGCAATGCCGGGCCTTAAGGAATTTCTCCTCACTGTACGCCATCCTCTCTGCTCTCCAGTCCAACTCTATTTACCGATTAAAGCGCACCTGGGCTGCAGTCAACAGGTAAGTCTTTATAAGGGAATGAGATAAAAGAGGGCAAAGGGGCTGGTCAAATATACCTCACTGCCTTCCCTTTGGCAAAAGGCCACAATGACATGGCAAATCCCGGGGATTTTCTTGGAGAGCAATTCTACAAGAAAGGAAGCACCAGCACATTAGACTGACCACACCTCAGGCAGTTCTGCATTTTATCCCGCAGAGACACCAGGAGCTCCTTTCAAAAGCTCTCACAGATCTTCTCCGAAGACCACAATCACTTGAACTGCCGAGAAATCTTGCTGCAGGTAGGGGAAATATCTCCTGATAAGAAGGAAAAAGAATATGGTGCACAAGTGTGGTTTTCCAAATGGTTTTCCATCTCTCATGGAAGTAGTGAGGGAAAATACTGACGTTTTTCACTGACTGATTCTGGATGTAGTCTAACATGGTCAATTGGTACATTTTAATTTTATATCAGCTGAACATCAGTTTGACCTTTGGGGCTCTTCTGTAGGAAGGAGATACTCAGGGTCCTTGTGATGGATGGAGAAATAGTCAAACACCAGTCAGGACTTCTCTGAAGGTGAGATTTCAACTGGAGCAAATGGTAAGAGCTTTGCCTTCTTGATTGCATCTAGCCAGACTTGCTTAATGCTTGCATGTGCCAGTATTCATAGAAACTTTTTGCAATTTTGATTTCATATCATGGTCTTAGATTTACACACATGCACCTCTTTTGCAATCCTTGACAAGTGGGTATGATAGGTGGGTGGGATCCCACAAGGAGACAGAGAGAATTATATCAGGATTGTTTCCTGATTGCTTATTTGTACCCTATGACAATCATTAAGTGTTGTACCTTATGATTCTTGATGAATGTATCTTGTCTTTTTATGTACACTGAGAGCATATGCACCAAAGACAAATTCCTTGTGTGTCCAATCACACTTGGCCAATAAAGAATTCTATTCTATTCTATTCTATTCTATTCTATTCTATTCTATTCTATTCTATTCTATTCTATTCTATTCTATTCTATTCTATTCTATTCTATTCTATTCTATTCTATTCTATTCTATTCTATTCTATTCTATTCTATCATCCTCTTTCCTTGCTTGGAATTGCTAGTGTTATGGCATAGCATATCCACCTAATGAATCCAGGGTTTTTGTTGCAGACGCCTACCATCCCATATCTTGGCATCTTTTTAACTGATCTGATCATGTTGGATACAGCACTGCCAGATTTTGTGGAGGTGAGCATCTTTGAAAGAGGGCTGAAAGAAGGGGAAGGAGAATGTGGTGAGCATCTGGTGAAAGGGCAAACAATTGTTCCCATGACACTTGAGTAGGCATTTCAGATTAACTTATTTATTTAACCCCATCTTGTTTGAAATATTGAATATATGTGAATGGCTTTATTTGTACCAAACATCATTAGGAGAAGGGATGCCCCATACATTGAAGAATGATTAGCACATAAGTTTGGACTGTTGCAATGTGATGTATCTGGGATCACTCTGGAGGCTGGCAAGGAATCTGCAGCTCACACCAAATGGCACAATTACTCAAGAAGGAAACCTTCCATAACCAATCAACACCTGTTCTGAAGACACTGTACCAAGGTGGATGCCAGTCCACTACTGAGTCAAATTCAAGCGATGTGTTACTATGTACAAGGCCCTATTCAATTTAGAAACTGAGTATCTGGTGGAGTACTGGTTCTATTATGGACTTGCCTGCCAGTTCACCTCTAGAGGACAGTGCTCATTGAGGATGGGGTATTTGCTGGCCATCCATGCTTGTATGTGTGTGCATATATGAGTTGGGGAGAACTTGTCAGTTGTTGCCAAGGGGCTGTTTTTGTCTTGTATCAGATGAAGTGTTGTCCAATTTATCATGTGTCCCAATACCTTGTTTACTCTTTAAAATATCACCAGATTCTTTCTTACTTTTCTGGCTGGCCTCAGTTGTCTAAATTCTCAGTCTGCTATTTGAATTCCTTTTAGCTAAAAATAAACGGGGGATGATTGAGCCTGAAACTTTGCACACAAAATGTTAATGGGGGCTGGTTCAACTAGCTGCTGCTTAAGTTCTGTCTCCATGTGCTGCTCATTGTCTCCATTTTGTTCTCTTTTTCCAATTCCACAGGGCCAGCTCATTAACTTTGAGAAGAGGCGCAAGGTAAATCAAAGGTAGAAGAACTGGAGGGATAAGGGTAGGAGCTAACATTTCCTAGTTTTGTGCTTAGTTGTGGGATGGGGAGGCATAATCCTAGTCACCAAGAGAATGGACATGTGTGCAAATCCCAGCAACAGTGTGACTCTGTCATATGCACCCCTCTTCTTCAGGAAGCAGCAATCCTCTTCTGCATCTGTCATCTGCAACAGTCCTGTCAGGGATACAATCTTTGCCTGAATCCATCCTTCCACTTGGCCTTCCACCACCAGCGGCAGCTTTCTGACGACCAGAGGTGGGAAGGGAGATTTCTGTTGGGGATGGACAGAAAATTGTTTGGTGGGAGAAAGCATTAGACACTCCTAACGCTTGTATCACTCAGTTTGCACCTCTGGTTAGTGATTTTGAAATGCAGCAATAATTGCAAATTTAAAGTGTGCTCAAGACAACTTATCACTTTTTTACATCAGAAAAAAAATCAGTTTGCAGGGCCTTTATCAAAGACAAGGCAGAGAGAAGCAGCTTGATTCTGTGCTATGTGTGCCCTTTCCCTGCTGAAAAAAATTCATCCAAATAGTTTTCTTCAAATATACTATTATTGAATCTTTACTGAATTAGTCCCTATATAAGTGCAGTTTATCTATCTATATATCCATCCATCATCTATCTATCTATCTATCTATCTATCTATCTATCTATCTATCTATCTATCTATCTATCTATCTATATCTATCTATCCATCCATCATCTATCTTTCTATCTATCTATCTATCTATCTATCTATCTATCTATCTATCTATCTATCTATCTATCTATCTATCTATCTATCTATCTCTTATATGCTGCCCATCTTACTCTGCAAAGTGACTGTACATTGTCAAGAAGAGAAAAGGTCAGACTATTTTATTTGGGGAAGAAGATATATATATTTATGCTATTACACTTTAGTAGATTGTGAAATGGCATTAATGGTGATATTTATGATTCTTTTGTTGCTAGTTTCACAAATTCATTATTTGTAAAGTTCAGACATTCCTCTCCTTCCTGACTATCAGAGTAAGAGAGTGGTTGTCCACTACCAGGTTAGATTCAGCTCTTCTGCTTTTCAAGATGTAGATCATTGTACAATCAAGGCAGGAGAAAGGAGGAAAGGAGGCTGTTGGCCCAGTTGTCCTTCCATGTCTCTGTATTCCATATTGTTTTACTACAACTTGAAACATGCCAAATATGGTGTGAAACCAGCTTAGAGAAGCCCAGGTAGCGTCTTGGAGATAGACTAGCTCAATTGCTGCTGCAGTGAACTGATGGTAAAAGTTCCCTCTTGGAATGGTAACATGCTGAAAGGGGACAGTAGCAAAGACAGCAAAGGCATCTTACCCAAAGAAGAGGCTCAGTCCTAAATCAGGACAATACCCTTTGGCAATGCTCAGAATAGACTCAAAAGAGGCAAGATAGGGTTAGCAATGTGAACAGTAAATATTATACTGGTATTTGTCAGCTAAAGGATGGGTGAACAGTACTGAGCAGGGGTGAAGGACCCAGCGAGAGCATGGGGCAGGGCAGAGAATCAGAAAGGATTCTGGGAATTGATGAGTAAACAAGCAGTAAGGGGAGATATGGGGCTGAGACTTCAGGCCATAAACCCCAAAGTGCCATGTGTATCCTCAGTCAACAGTTGAGAAGATGTAGCTACATAAGCTGTCTTCACTGTTCTCCTCCAGCTACTACATTTCTTGTATGATAGAGCCACCAGCTGACTCCTGTCCCAACTCACCAAAGCTGCATCGCAGTCTGACCCAACGCTTCAGCTCGTAAGTTATCCCAGTAACTGGTGAGAGGAGATGTTCGTGTTTCTTTCTATCCTCTGCCCTTTCACCTGCCACCCAATCCTTCCCTCCATGCTCCAGATAAGCACCCCATCTACCCTGTGGGGGTTTTGGGGGGGGGAGGGGGCTTCTACAGTTTGCTTTTGTCATGCTGAGGGGAAGGGCAACCAAAACTGGGTTAATTTGGGTGTGGACAGATTAAACCACAGTGCAATTATAAATCAACAAATTAAGCTGTTTACTTCATGCTTTATTTGTGGGGTTTTCTGAAGCATTTGGCTGGCCATTATTAAAAATAGGGTACTAGACTATTCAGACGGTCAGGGCCAGGGGTGGGTTCCACTTACCTTCCCCACCGGTTCACATCGTTTTGCGCACGCACGATCGCTCCGCTCGTGCGTGCGTGCGTTCCCTCGCGCAATTTTGCTTCTGCACATGCTCAGTAGCTGCAATCAGCCCGAAACACAGCTGAGGAGCTGATCAGCTGTGCTTCGGGCGAAGGAATAAAGGTCAGTATAAACCCGGGGGCAGACGGGAGGGCCCTTTTTCAAGCAGCAGAAGAGGAAAAACTTCCAAACAGTAAAAAAATTCGTAAAAAATTCACAAAAAAAGATGGCAGCGCCCACGGACTGGCACCGGCCGATCCACTTCAGTGATGTCACCAGCGGGTCACTACCGGTTCAGGTGATCCGGTCCGAACCGGGAGGAACCCACCCCTGGGCAGGGCTGCACTTAAGGCTGATCTTATAAATATGGGGCACAATGTCGCCCTCTTCATATACCATCAAATCCAGGTAACTGAGGCCTCTGGAGATTTGCAAGAGGTCTGAGCTTTCCAGATCATACAATTCCTGGTTCAGAGTAAAATTATAACCCGCTTTCCCTAATATAATGTGAGAAATCCTAGAACTCAGCTTTCTGCAAGTTAAAATTTTCTAAGTATTAAATACAATTCAGAAGTGATGGTGCTTCTAAATTAAATTAAATTTCCTAAGAGGGAATTTTTGGAAGAAATGGTCTGTTGCAGAAATATAATGAATATGCAGAATGATTTAATATTTTAAATGTATAACTGTACTAGCATTAGATGTTTAGGTACTCATGAGGAGACACATTCAGAAGTTTACTAACTGTAAGTGGATTTGCAAGCTGGTAAAGCTTTCCAAATGATGAATGAAATTATTTCTGAACCACATTCTATAAAGAGTGATGCAAGGTTGGTTGAGAGTTAGAAAAATGATACTCAGAGGAAATGATGAGACCAAGACATAAACCCAGTGATGAATTACATGCCAAGGAATAACTTTGACCTGAGCAGCTTCCGAAGTACAAAATCCACATTCCACCCCCAAGATCTACAGTATACTAGCCACTCATATATGGGCTGCTCAGATACACATAGATGATTTGTGCTCCTAGGTTGAAACAAGGTTAGATCAGAGTATTATGAAGGGCTAAATAAAGAGATGGATGTGAGGATATGCTGGGATCCATTTGGTTTTGTTCTAATGTGGAGAGAGATGAGGAATATGTGAAGCTGCATGTTTCCCTTAACTCTCTGTCTGGCCCTCTTTCTCTCCTTCTCTGCAGACTCCTCTTGAGCTCAGAACCATCTGCAACGCCTTCTGGGCCTGAAAAGACTGGAACTATGCCATTGGGTTCCTCTAGTAGCCTTAACTCTGAAGATGGATCCAGTGTCCCTTGCTCCCCAACATGGGTATCCCCTGACGTCAAGGTGACATGTTTATTTTTATTTCTAAAACCGTCTTGGGATTCTTACAAATCAGAAATGGACACATGCAATTGGTGGAACACAATCACCAATACAAGTGCCACAACTGGCTTTTATAAGATCACTCTTTTTAAATTTTTTAAAAATTATATTTTACTCTTTTGATGTTGGTGGTTGGACAAGGCTACTTTGGGAAATTATCATCATAAGTATTATCAAAAACAGGATTTAAAAACCTGGCATTATCATATTGTTGCCACAGAACAGAAGGGAAGAAAATTTCAACAACAAATGCATAACCTCTGGTTCCAATGAATTAATTAAAACCAAGAAGCTGGAAAGTATTAATGAGGGGACCCAGCCCATTTTTTTTTCTTGGGAGAACATTCTGCATGGTGTTATCCCAAAGACCTTGTGTCTCTAACAACATTACAAGGAATAACAGAACATGATATAGATCTGGACTACTGATCTTGGACACAGCAAACAAGATTAAATGCAGGCATTATGAAGAAATTGGCCCAGAGAGTAATAGAAAGAAATGGATATCATTCTTGCTAATAAGTGCTGTAAAGGATAATAAAGTAACATGAACAACAATTGTTGAAGTTGATATTCCAATACAGAAACTACAGTATATGTTGTATCTCTATATTTTTACTTCTCTGTTCGAAAACAATGATAACATTCTTCACTTCTATGGATTTGGTAACCTTTTTCAAGCTGGCGGCTTCCAAAAGTGTGAAAATATGATACTATCACTCCAGGGGTGGGTTCTAACTTACCTCGCTGCTGGTTCGCTTCCTCACGCACCGTGTGGGGGCACGCGCACATGCGCGCATGCGCAGTGCTAAAAACCAAGCTTCTGCACATGCGCAGAAGCAAAAAACAAGATGGCGCTGCCTACAGCGCCACCGAGAGATCCGGTTCGGGGGCGTGTCCAGCCGGCCATCACTGCCGGTTCGGCGAGCGGGGGAAAATTCCCGCTACCGGTTCTATAGAGCCAATGTCAGCCTCCATGCTGCCTGCTTGCTTCGGCTGCCATAGAAACGGGGGGAGGAGGGAAGGCTAGGTATTTGGGAGGGGGGAAGCTGTGCTGGAGATGTCTCTACATGTGTCTGATTAGGGGTTTAGGGAGGAAAGTTCTCATCACGTACAGCCAGGCTGGATGGACATGTTTACAGCCTGCTCAAGGTCAACGGCCAGTTGTGGAAGCTCCACCTGATATTGTGCCCACATGACATCGGGGGGGCACC
>QLTV01000776.1:542016-568061 GCA_003457575.1 Thermophis baileyi | reverse complement strand
CAGGCTAGAACCAGGATGAAAACCCTAACCCAGGGGAGGAGATCGGTGGCGGAGTACACCCAGGAATTTGGCCGGCTGGTGGTCCATACCCGGGGGTGGTCCCCAGAGGCCCTGATGGAATGCTACAAGGACAGCCTCAATGAGGACGTTTACCAAGGCTGTTGTTCTAGAGGGGCCCCTAGAGACCTGCAACGGTGGTATGTGATGGCAGCTGAGGTGGAGATTGACCTGGCCAGAGACCGGTACAGAGGAGGCCGCAACTGGAGCAAGCCTTTCCCCTCCGCACTGAAAGAGGCCCCTAGGATGGCAAGGGGGGGGGTGTCAGGATCAAAGCCCAGATCATCAGAATGCTTCAGATGTGGAAATGAGGGGCACTGAGCTGCTGAGTGTTTCGCCAAGCCCTTCCCTAGGATGACCCCTGCTGGAGGAAAAAAGATTGCCAAGCCAGCAGTAAAAAACTGCGAAAAGGCTTTGAAAGGTGTGGAAGTCATTGAGTTCGCCCCTCCAGGCCTGGAGGAGCTGGGAGCTCTGACCACCCCAGGGGACAGCGACAGTGACTCCGATTATGACCCCCTGGTAAGTCAGCACGCGGGGGCCCTGACCATCCCAGTAGAACTGCGGGCACCATCATCCAGTGCCCAGGGGAAGATGCTGGCCCTTTTGGATTCTGGGTGTACTAGATGTGTAATCAGCCCAGAGGTGGTGGATAAAATGGGATTGAGACTGAAACCTATGAAAGTGCCCATTGCCTTCTGCCAGTTGGATGGGTCAGTAGCTGGGGGGGTGCCTGGTTTGTGACTGAACCAGTTGAGATGAGAATGGGGGACCACCAAGGGACTCTGAGTTTTATAGTGGCCCCGGGGATGGAACAACCTCTTATACTTGGGCTACCCTGGCTCCGAAAATGGAACCCTAATGTGAATTGTAGAATGGGGCTATTGCGCATCCGCTATAACCAACAGGGAGAACCCTTCCATGGGCCTGAAGACACAGAGGGGCTGGCAGCAATAGGGGCTGAACGCCTGGCAGGAGAGGAGAAAATCCCTAAGGAATATGGGGACCTCAGGGAGGCCTTCAGTAAGAGGGCGTCGGACATGCTCCCACCCCATCGGCCCACAGACTGCAGCATAGAGATCCTGCCAGGGGTGAAACTCCCCAAACCTAAAATTTATTCCATGACCCCTCGCGAGCTTGAGGAGCTGCAAAACTTTATTGACAAAAATCTGAAACGAGGTTTCATCCAACCTGTTAGGCCACGAGTGACTGCCCCGGTGCTCTTCCGAGAGAAGAAAGATGGCTCTCTTCGCTTATGTGTTGACTATAAGAATTTAAATGCCATTTGCGTTGAGAATGTTTACCCCCTGCCCCTTATGAAGGACATGCTAGCCCATCTAGCCAAGGGAAAGATTTTCACCAAACTGGACTTAAGAGAGGCCTACTACCGAGTCCGAATTAAAGAAGGGGACGAGTGGAAAACTGCTTTTAACTGCCCTCTAGGTTGTTTCCAGTTTCGGGTGCTCCTGTTTGGTCTACAGGGGGTGCCAGCAGTGTTCATGCAACTGATTAACGAAGTGCTCCATGAGCACCTTTACAAGGGGGTCTTGGTTTATCTTGATGACATTCTCATTTACTCGCATGGATGAACATGTGAGATTGGTGCGATCAGTCTTGAAAAAGCTCATGGCTGCTGAACTGTATGCTAAATTGTCAAAATGCGAGTTTCACCAGAGTAAAATTGACTATTTGGGTTACCGCATATTGCATGAGGGTATTGAAATGGATCCCGAGAAGGTGCGGGCAGTCATGGAGTGGGCGGCCCCACGCACCCGTAAACAGCTGCAGAGTTTCCTAGGCTTTGCCAACTTTTACCGGCAGTTCATCCCCTCTTTTGCCCAGATTGCGCTACCAATCACCAATCTCCTCAAAACAAAAGGGGAGGCCAAGCCTAAGCCTACTCGGCCCTTGGAGTGGACCATGAAGTGCCAGGCAGCTTTCGAGAAGCTCAAGCGACTATTTGAGGCCGAGCCAGTCCTTAAGCACCCCGACATGGACGCCCCTTTTGTGGTTCAAGCCAATGCCAGTGACGTGGCGGTCAGAGCAGTATTACTGCAAGCGAATGCTGATGGAGCTCTACAACCCTGTGCCTACACCTCCTGTAAATTAATTGAAACCGAAAGGAGGTGGGCGATTTGGGAGAAGGAAGCTTTTGCTGTCCGTTGGGCCCTACTGATTTGGAAGCATTTCCTCGAAGGGGCCAAATATCCTTTTGAAGTGTGGATGGATCATAAGAACCTTGAGGCATTGAAGACCCCTAGGAAGTTGTCACCTAAGCAAGCCCGCTGGGCACAACATTTTAATCGATTTAATTTCTCCCTACGTTATCTACCTGGGTGAAAAAACTTTATGGCTGATGCCTTGTCTAGGTTGCCCCAGTATAACAGCACACGGCAGGAAATAATCCGACCCGTGATTCCTTCCAAACAACTGGCGGTTCCAGTAGTCACCAGGTCCCAAAAGAAGGTGGACTGGGACCTTTCTGCTGACCTAAACTCTCAGCTCACAGAAATGTTGAAAATGGATGAATGGTTTTTGTCTCACTCAAATGAGTGTACCATTCGCGATGGCCTTGCCTGGGTGGGGGCCAAGCTCTACGTCCCGGCTCTTATTAGGGAGCTGGTGCTCCAAAAGGCCCATGATTCAAAGGCAGCAGGTCATTTTGGGTTTGTGAAAACATTACACTTAGTTAAAAGGCAATTTTGGTGGCCATCATTGAAAAAGGACATTGAGGCTTATGTGGCTAGTTGCCCCATATGTGCTGCTGCAAAAAGGCCACCTGGGAAACCGCAGGGGTTATTTCAGAATGTTGCTAGACCAGGGGCCCCTGGAAACAAATATCCATGGACTTCATTGTTGAGTTACCTGAGAGCGGGGGTAATACAGTCATTTGGGTAATCACAGACCTGTTTTCTAAACAGGTCCATTTTGGTTCCAGTAGTCACCAGGTCACAAAAGAAGATGGCCTGGGACCTTTCGGCTGACCTAAACTCTCAGCTCACAGAAGCGTTAAAAACGGATGAATGGTTTTTGTCTCACTCAAATGAGTGTACCATTCGCGATGGCCTCGCCTGGGCGGGGGCCAAGCTCTACGTCCCGGCTCTTATTAATGAATGGGGCGTGTGAACAGGCTAATTCAGTCCTGGAGCAATACCTCAGGTGTTATGTTAATTACCAGCAAGATAATTGGGCTGACTTGCTACCCTTCGCTGAGGTTGCTTGCAATAATTCTGGTCATAGTAGTACAGGGTTTACCCCATTCAGGGTGGTCTATGGCCAAGACTTTGTACCCATCCCTGAACTACCTCAGGAGAGACCTCAGATTCCCTCTCTAAGGGAGTGGATTGAACAGCTTCATTGGCTTGTCCGGGGCAAACCTGGAGTGGGGTGGGAGAGGGGCAGTAGTTTTTGAAAAAAGTACATAACACACTTTACATTTGTAAGCTCCCAAAATTATAAAATAGATTGAGATGTTAAATAATGTTTATTAAACCAGAAATAGAATTGTACATAAAATATACATAACAGAACAATGTTAAAAAGTAACTTAAATAGGAAATCTCAGTTTATATTATTTTTAAATAATCCCTGATTCATTATTTTTGCTATTAGTATGAACTATTGCCTCCTCCTTAGTTTTCCCCTCAATTTCACTTCTTCTTTGCCTCTGCATTTCTTTGGCTTGGAGCCTGGTAGAAAGCTTCATCTTAGCATCTAGTTCCCCAGAAACAAGTCTCCCTTCTCCCTCCCTCCCTGCCCTCCCATGCTTACTACTTTCCAAAAACATCAACCTTGAAAGACAGCAGGAAACCAAGTCTTGTGTATGATCATGTGATGGGTGCTGGGTAGCCATGTTCACTCTTTAGATGAAACATTTCCTTTAAGACTAATACGTTTAATGTGACACAGTATAAGCTTTTTATGGAGTAGATACCATGGAAGCAAAATCTATGCTATCCTCATTAAGCATGTGGGTGTTTGTGTAACCTAGGCTATAATTATATTTGTAATTCAAAATATTACTCATATCATTAGAACAAGGCTAAGCAACAATGTTGTCCTTGAAACTTATATAGATTGCCAGGAAGGACCAACAGTCAATCTACATGCCTGTTCATGTGTGCATATGCACACACATACTCTGCTCTGCCTTCATCCATATTTTCTCTCTCCCCTTTCTACCCAAGCCCAGTTCAAATACGGTGGCTTGGTTGCTGAGGATTGAGTGCCTTTACTTATTATTAATGGCAGCTGCCAATCACATTGATTGGCTGCCCACTGCAAAAAGTGAGTGGAGCTTGCATTTCTCCAAAGGTGGCATCTTTTGTGACTGAGGAGTAAATGTGCCCACTGGGTGGCAAGTATTTGATACTTGATTAGGTATCCATACCCTACTTCACTTACTAACATGTGTGTTTGCCGTAATGGGTGAGTAATTTCTCACTACCTTCTATATAGAACAGACAGGTTAAGTTTCTACCCAAAAGATTACATGGATGACAACCTGATACTGTGCTGGGAAATATTGGTCATTCACAAATACTATTTAGAAACTATTTAAATCTTCCTAGTCATTTTTTCTAGCAAATTAAAATTTTGCTAAATGGTGTGATCAATTAGTTCTCTAATTCCTACAATGAATTTAAATTATTTTTCACTGCCTAATTCAGAGGTATGCATGGATTCCTTAGCTCTCTTCTTTCCCATTCATTTCTCAATCTTGGCAATTTACAGGCATGTAGACTTTAACTCCCAGAAATGGCTGTTGATAAGATCTTCAGTTCACACCTGAAATAAGTGCCAAGGTTGAGAAACTTTGCTCTAGATACTTTGGTTCATTTTTGTTCTAGATCACTTATTTTGTGAGATTTATTCTTCACTTTCTCAGTTCACAGGTTCCATGTACAGAAACTATAAACCTGGGGAATTCCTGAAACACATCCCAGAATTCTGGAATGTGTTTTACTTTAGATTTTGATACTTGGCTCTCTGGTTAGGCTCTCAGAATACACCATTTGTTCCCCCAACATCACAGGTTATAGTTTGCATACACAAAAGTCTCTTGTGGCCCATCAAAAATGGTGAAGTATGCCACTTTAAAAGCCATGATATTTCACTTTTGGTCATTTTCCTCTGCTTAGGATCCACCTGTAACTCAGTGGAAAACCTGCCCTCTGCGTGAGCAGCCTGTGCCATCTTCCATCTCTAAACAGGGAGAAACAGAATCTCGCATTGTCCGTGTCCATATGAACAATATCTGTGGAAATGGAAACCTTTATCGCAGCATTCTGGTAAGTTACCAAGAGAGGGCAGTATTGTGGAAGGGAAGCCACAAGTTCTGGATTGCAGGAACTATCTGGGGCAGGTTTAATAAGGACATGACTGGAAAGCATGCCAAAAGATTACACATGATTAAAGTGATGAGGGTTCTCTGATTGCACCAGAAGGGTGAAGAGAATCAGGATTTCCCCACATTTACAGTTTCTGTATATGGAAACTGAACTGAGAAAGTGAAGAATAAATCTCACAAAATAAGTGATCTAGAACAAAAAGGAACCAAAGTATCTAGAGCAAAGTTTCTCAACCTTGGCAGTTTTCAGGTGTGTGGATTTCAACTCCTGAAGTTCTCATCAACAGCCATGCTGGCTGTGGGTTTCTGGTCTACATGCCTGTAAATTGCCAAGATGGAGAAATGAATGGGAAAGAAGAGAGCTAAGCAAATCCATACATACCTCTGAAACTTTTATGATGGTTCTGCCTTGAGCATTTGGAAATATTTTTGTTGGATGAGAATAAGACTGGATTGGCTCCATCCTCTAGAACAATTTTTTCCAATTTGATGTTTTTCAAATGTACTCAATATCAAGCCTCTACACTTCCTACCTGCTGTGAGCAAAGGCTGGAAATTATGGGAGCTGTCCTATGTATCTGGAGGACATTAGTTAAGAGAAGGCATTTCTGGAGATTTGCCAACATCATATTTGAGGATTGTGATGTGTATGGAGATATAATTAGTGTATTTTTATTTTTTTCAAAAGCAGACAGCATTTTTGGATAAGGGATCTACTTAATGCAATACACTAGAGAATGGGCAACTCAGAGCCCACAATGTCTTCACTGAGACCACTTTTCTATTTGGTCGGTAATATGCCATTTATATGTGTTGTTTAATCCTTTAACAATGTTTTACACTGTGTTGTCATGTAGCTGGGTCTATCAGACTCACCTGTGGTTACCTCTAAGTGGATGATTTCTCCCTACAGATCACTAGCCAGGATAAGACCACAGCTGTGATACAGCGGGCCTTGCAGAAGCACAAACTGGAAGAGGACTCACCATGCAACTACCAACTTCTGCAACTTCTTGGGGATGGTCAAGGTAAGAATCGCAGAATCCTAGAAGATATCCTAGCCGAGACAGCCGTAGGCCAGCAAAACAGTGGTGCAGCATGTGATTGGCAGGATCAGCCATAAAGGACTCAGATGCCTATACACCAACTCAAAGTTTGGGAAACAAACAGGGAGTGCTTGAAGTATTAGTACATGAGGGCAGGTATGATATACTTGCCATTACTGAAACTTGGAGGGATGAAACTCACAACTGGAATGTACTGATGGAAGGATATAAACTGTACAAAGAAACAGATTAGAGGAGGTAGAACTGCATTATAACAGAATATAGAATAACAGAGTTGGAAGGGACCTTGGAGGTCTTCCTGCTCAGGCAGGAAACCCAATACCATTTCAGAGAAATGGTTGTCCAATCTCTTCTTAAAAACCTCCAGTGTTGGAGCATTCACAACTTCTAGACGCAAGTCGTTCCACTGATTAATTGTTCTAACTGTCAGGAAATTTCTCCTTAGTTCTAGGTTGCTTCTCTCCTTGATTAGTTTCCATCCATTGCTTCTTGTCCGGCCTTCAGGTGCTTTGGAGACTAGATTGACTCCCTCAACCTATTATTGCATTATATGTAAGAGATCACTGCATCTCTACAGAAATGCTAAAACCAAGGATGAAAGCCTCCTAGAATGCATATGGGTTAATATGAAAGGAAAAAAGAATGATATTGCCATAGGTATATACTACAGGCCACCCAACCAAGCAGAAGAAATAGACAACATTTTTGCTAACCAGTTAACAAATGTATGTAGGAAACACACCACAGTAGTAATGGGCCTTTAACTACCCTGACATCAACCAGGAGACAAACTCTACATTGTGGGAGATCGAACAGGTTCCTGACCAACCTAGCTGTCAACTTTGTCATTCAAAAGGTAGAGGAAAGAATTAGAGGGACAGTGATACAGGTATACAGGACCAAATTCTTACTAATAAAGAACAAATGATAGAGGGGATTGAAGTTGCAGGAACTTTGGCAAGAGTGACCATGCCATATTAGACTTAAACATAATGCAGACATAAGCAATAGAACATAATCAAACCAGTGTCTGAGACTTAGACTGTATAAAACCAGTATAAAAAATGGAAAGAAAGACACATAACTAAAGCAGAATACCAGCAAATAGCCTGAATCTACAAAGATGAAGACAGGAAAACTAAGGCTCAGAATGAACTAAGACTTGCAACAAATGTCAGTAACAACAACAACAACAACAACAACAATAATAATAATGCTTTCAACATATTAAAAAAACAAGAAAAAAGTCAAATAAACAATTGGTCCACTAATGTGAGAAGATGGCAAGGAAGTGACAGGCAGCAGGGAGAAAGCAGAGCTGCTTAATTCTTTCTACGCATCTGTCTTCACACACAAAAAGAAAAAATAGTCCAAACTACGAAAGACAGAACCATAAAAGACAGACTAGGAATTCCAATTAAAATAGGCAAGAAAATGGTAAGAGAACATCTGTCCACTCTAGATGATTCAAATCACCAGTACCTGTAATCCATTACAGCCCAGAGTTCTGAAGGAGCTGACAAATGTGATCTCAGAACCATTGAATCATATCTTTCAAAGATCCTGGAGCACTAGGGAACTACCAGAGGACCAGAAAAGAACTGATGTGGTTCCCATCTTCAAAAAAAGGTGGGGAACAGATCCAGGAAACTACAGATCAATCAGCCTGACATCAATACAGTACCTGGGAAGATCCTGGAAAAGATAATCAACCAGCAGATCTGCGAACACCTAGAACAGAGTGTCAAACTCGCGTGGTCATGGTGTCATTACGTGATATATCGGGACTTTTTCCCCCTTCGCTAAACTGGGCAAGAGTTGGGCCAGCACATGACGCAACCAGCCCACGGGCTGCCAGTTTGACACCCCTGACCTAGAAGCAAGCAAAGTTATAACCAGAAGCCAACACAGGTTTGTCAAAAACAGATCATGCCAAACAAATCTTATTTTATTCTTTGACAAAATGACTAAATTAGTGGACCAGCAAAATGTTATGGACATAGTATACTTGGATTTCAGTAAGGCATTTGAAAAAGTAGACTACAACCTATTTATTGGTAAGCTTTAAAGATGTGGGTTAGACAGCATCACTACCAGATGGATTTGTAACTAGCTGACAAATCACACTCAATTTGTAGTCCTTAATGGAACCACATTTACATGGAGGGAAGTAAGACACTGGGTATCCCAAGGTTTTCTTTTAGCCCCAGTGCTCTTCAATATCTTCATAAACTATTTAGGTGAGGGGATAGAAGGGGAACTCATTAAATTTGCAGACAAAAAGCTGGCAGGAATAGCCAACATCCCAGAAGATAGCCTCAAGATCCAGAAGGATCTCAAGTTGAACACTGGGCCCTATCTAACAAAATGAAATTCAGTAGTGAGGAATGTAATGTTTTAACCAAATGTATAGAAAATTAGATGTAAGTAAATTAAATTAATTAATTAGATGTAATTAAATTACAGAAGATTAGATGAAACCTGGCTCAATAGCAGTAACTGCAAGAGGGATCTTGAAGTCCTAACGGACAATCACTTAAATATGACAGTGTGCTGCAGCCACCAAAAAGAGCCAACACAATCTTAGGCTGCATTAACAGAGGGATAGAATTAAGATCACGTGAAGTGTTAGTACCATTTTATAATGCCTTGATAAGACCACACTTGGAATACTGCATCCAGTTTTGATCACCACAATATTAAAAAGATGTTGAGACTCTGGAAAGGATGCAGAGAAGAGCAACAAAGATGCCAGAGGCTAAAACATATGAAGAATGGTTGCAGGAATTGGGTTTGTCTAGTTTAGTGAAAAGAAGGATTAGGGATGACGTGATAGCAGTGTTCCAATATTTGAGGGGCTGTCACAAAGAAGAGGGGGTCAACCTATTTTCCAAAGTACCAGAAGGCAAGACAAGAAGCAATGGATGGAGACTAATCAAGAAGAGAAGCAACCTAGAACTAAGGAGAAATTTCCTGACAGAACAGTCAACCAATGGAACAGTTTGCCTTCAGAAGTTGTGGGAGCTCCATCACTGGAGACTTTTAAAAAGAAACTGGATAGCCATTTGTCTGGCATAATATAGGGCAGGGGTGAAATTCAGCAGGTTCTGACAGGTTCTGGAGAACCGGTAGCAGAAATTTTGAGTAGTTCGGAGAACCGGCAAATACCACCTCTGTCTGGCCCCAGAGTGGGGTGGGAATGGAGATTTTGCAATATCCTTCCCCCTGGAGTGGGGTGGGAATGGAGATTTTGCAGTATCCTTCCCCTGCCACACCCACCAAGCCACGCCCACAGAACCGGTAGGGAAAATTTTTGAATTTCACCTCTGATATAGGGTCTCCTGCTTGAGGGTTGGACTAGAAGACCTCCAAGGTCCCTTCCAACTCTGTTATTCTGTTAAGATAGAAGGAGAGGAGATGCTGCTAGCCTTGCTCACTCTCATTCTTTCTGTGTTTTGTTCTTTTTCTCTCCTGAAGAGCTGCTGATTCCAGACAGTGCAAATGTTTTCTATGCCATGAATCCTGCTGGACCTCATGACTTCTTCCTGCTCCAGAAAAAGGGAGTCACCAGCGAACCACACTTGAGGATAAAGCCTGGGAGCAAAGCTGCTCTTTGCCACATTGCCTCTCTCAAAGATTTTGACACCAGTGCCCGTGCTGCCAGTTCATGCTTCATATTTTCACATAGTGCACCGAATAGCCCAGTTTCCCTTCCTCCATCACCCCCTGCTGAGGATCCACACTTTAGATCATGTCTTTCAACACACCCATTTCCAGCGCCTTCTTCCTGGTTCCTGAAAAATCAGTCAGCAATAGCCACCCCTGATTCTCCTCCTCCCTGTCTGTCTCTTCCTCAACACCCACTTCCCTTGGAAACCAGGAGCCCAGTTCCCCCTCATGTTGTGCAGAAATTGCTGGCAACTCCTTCTGTGCCACAATCACCTTCTTATGCCTCCAAGAGGACATCATTTTGGTCAAAGTCCCCACCAACTTCTCCTCTAGAAATCCAGAGTAATCAAGAGTTGAACAGCGTAGGAACAGATCTTCAAAGCCAGAGATAGCTTGTCTGATTATAACACTTCTGTAACACATGCAAGTGGCTAAGGAACCGAAGAACCCATGAAAGATTGTAATTATTCTGAATTGGTCATCTGTGGGATCCTGCTTTGTTCACTCAGATTCCTCCTGAGAGATCTACAGCCATACTTCCCAAAGGTCATCAATTCCAAAAAGCAGCTTTTGCCATCTGTGGTCACAAGGAGCAATTTGAGAAGTTCCCAAATGATAGTGCCTGGTTGCTTCAAAAAACTGAGCTAGTCTTTGGTTTTAAGGGAAGGTAATGTTCACATATTCATGACCTCCCAAATTTAATACGTAGTGTAGTCAAGGGCAGACCGGTGTAGATAGTGCTATCTATGCTATGTGAAAGCATACATTTTTAAAAATGATTCTGTAATATTTCCCATTTTTGTTGCTTGTAGAACTACCCATGTGGAGTCCACACAATCTATCCCAGCTTTGCTGCAGAGACCCACCAAATCCCAAACACAGTGGTAGGCAGGTATGACAAGCTTCAATAAACCTGTGCTGCACCCTTTAAGCCTTCTTCCTTCCTGCTCTCCAGATATTCCAGTTACTGTGAGAATGTACGCATGTTTCATACAGCAGTACAAATCTTTTTTTAATGAAATTAATCAAGATTCTCTGAATGCCAGAATTTCTAGAAAATGCCAGAAAATTATTTAGTGCCGCTTGCTCAATTCTATCACAGTTATCAGTAACGGGGTTGGAATAACTTTATGAACAAGATGCATGAGACAGCTAATATAAGAACCAAACAGTAGTCCATATAAGTGCTAAGGCAAGCCTGCCCAACTCCCTTGAGGCTTTGAAGATACTGCCCACTCCCCTAAAGCTGTAATTCAATCATTTAACTCATTCCCTGATTCAGGAAAAAAAATGGATTACCTGTAGGCCTAAAAACAACAAGGGCCAGGACTTTATTCTTGCTGTCTTAAACTGAGAATGTGTCAGGTCCAGAAACCAAGAAAGACACATGGTGGTTCTTCCAAATAGATTTCTTTATTGTTCCACACAAGACAGAATCTTGCCAAACTGAAGCATTCTACTATTTACATCCAGCATATACTATGCGAACTAATAAGGGAGGAGCTGTTGTCACCCTCTTTCTCTCACACAAAATAGCTGGACTGGGCTGCCTCTTATTTCTCTGAAATGCACCCCCTTCCTTCTTGGAATCCAGCCTTCTACATTCCATCACAGTGGGGAAGCACAATTTGGAGACCCCCCCCCCCAAAGGTTCACCTGTTACCTTGCCAAGGATAGCCTTGAGTGTAAGGGTGATCTATTATCCTGGCCGAAGCAGGAACATTAACATATCATACATAGCTGCTAGATTCTTTTCCTTTGTTGATGTTTGAGACTTTAGCACTTGAAATACATGTTGCTCTGTGGTCTAGGGAGAGTTTCCCTCTCCCACAATTTATCTGGCAGTAGCATTCTCTGTTCTTGCTACTCACTTCCTAAAGCAAAAGGTGCTTTGATTTAGTTTTCAGACGAAGGGAAAATAAGTTGATTGGGTACTGCAACAATTTTCACTCAGAGAACAGTGTGGTTTATCTCTTAGAAATTTCAGAGAAAGCCCTGAATTGCCCTTGAGTTGTTAGCTTGGCCCACAGTATAAGATTAGCCTGCACAAAAGTGACAAAATTCAGGTCTTTGGATGTTCCAATTATAGTCTGGAGAAATGCAATCCCAGGCCACAGTTGGTGTACCTATGCTTTAACTCAAGCATATAAAGAGAATTCTATTCATGAGATGCGATTATCCTGTAATCCCTACTAGACCCAGTCGGTCTAGTCTAGTAGTAACTACTCTGAAGCCACTAGTCTGCAAACAGACCTTCTGTGGGGTTTTTTTTCCTCTTGACTTTGAGTCACAGTTAACTTCTGCATCTGCTTGGATAGTTCCTGAAGTTTTCTTGGCAAGGCTTTTTGGAAGTGGTTTGCCCTTGCTTCCTTCCCAGGTCTGAGAAAGAGTGACTGGCCCAAGGTCACCCACCTGACTTTGTGCCTCAAGCAGGCCTAGAATTCACAGTCTCCCAGTTTCTAAAGTGATGCCTTTAACTATTACACTCCTGGTTTTCTGGTTAGATTATTGTAATTAAAAAGTATATAGTTACTTAAAGCAAAACACAAGTCTGAAGTGATAGAGATCAGAGGTATTTCTAAAAAAACAAAAAATGGTTGTAGCTTTGCTTTAAGTAACCCATGATGTGGAAGCTTGCCCAGAAAAAAAAAGGAATCATATTAAAATGTTATAGAGTAATCAAGGGGAGCTACTTCACCAGACCGAATTCTGATAAATGTGGTAAATTCTGGTAATTCTAGTAAATGAATTCTGGTTTTTGTATATGGCCACAACTGGCAAGACTTTCATTTTCTTGATCCAGCCTCAGGTTCCTGAAAAGTTTGGGATCCAGATAGAGCTGAAGATAGATATAGATTTGACAAAGTAGACCACAGCCTACTTCTTGGTAAGCTAGAACAATGTGGGATAGACAGTACCACCACCATATGGATTCACAACTAGCTGACCAACCCCACTCAGTGGGTCATCCTCAATGGAACTACATCTATAGGAAGGGAACCATGTAATGAACCATTACTGGCATGACCTTTCTGTAACTGACTTGATAAATTCTTCATAAGCAAAACAACCCAAGTATCTGTCTTTGAGATAAATAGGCAGACTAATCAAGGTTGCCTCCATCTTCTGCTGAAGGAATATCTTTATCGAATGAAGGCAAATATTTGTGTCTCAGGATAATGATACAAGGTTGAATTTGGATCGGTCACTGGGACCAGAGATTTACTATTCCGAGCTTTTGGACTCATGGGCTATGGACTATGGGTTCCAGCATGAATCCGAAAGCTCAGAAGAGTAAATCTCTGGTCCCGATGACCAACCCAAATTTGATCTCAAATACCTTTATCTCTAAACATTTCTTTAGAGATCTAATTAAGCCTGATTTTGAAAAGATAGTTTGTAACTAGTCCCGACTTGATGGACTAGCGATTGTGTGACTGCAGGAGGAAGCAGTTGTTAGAACTTCAAAACTAGATCATAAGTAGCTGTGGGAGGAACTGTCATAACTTTGAAGAGTTGCTAATTGACCAGTCATAAATCAAGGAGTCTCTCTATGTAGGGTTGGTCACTGCATCCAAAATTATGAAGTAATTATAGCACCTTCTTTAAAAGAAGTAGGAAATTGTTCAGTTTTGACAAAATAGAAAAAGTGGCCAAAAATCTGAGAGGTTTAAAATGAATTGTTTAAAACTGTTCAACAATAGAATGTGTGTGTGTGTGTGTGTGTGTGTGTGTGTGTGTGTGTGTGCGCATACAAACATATTTGTGTGTGTGTATATAGTTCAGGGTTGAACTGTTGGGGTCCTGGTGTTCTCCAAGTTTGATTGTTTTGCAGACGTTTCATTATCCAACTGGGTAACATCATCAGTGTGTTGGAGAATGGGGTTTGCTGGCTGTTTATAGAGAGTAGCTTGCCCTGCCAGTCTTGGTGAGGATGTCACTTCCTCCTTAAAGGTTCCTTCATTAAGGTATTGCTTCTTCTTGGATAGTTTATCTGATTTATCTTATAAATATCCAGGAAACTCACTTTCCTTCACTCTGCTGAAGTTACCTAGCCTGGTAATAAAATCTGCAAGAAAACAACCAAGTTCAGAGAGCACAAGAAACCCAACTTGTTCAACGACTGCAGCAGTAAAATAGATTTCTGGTGTCATAAATTATTCTACTGAAATGACAAAAATTGTATTGGGATGAGTGGAAAATTAGTAATTAATATTTCATTTCATTTCATTTTTTTGGTGGAAGACTGGTGACCTCCATTCAGTTTTAGTTCTCGAAATACATTAATCAAATTTAGAACTCTCTAATCCCAAATGTCTTTTGCCCAACCTTTTACTACTGGAGTTTTTCTAGGAAAAATAATAATAAAGTAGATCCTACAAATTGGCCAAATATATCAGGTATATTAGATTATAACATTACTATTTCACTAGCAATATAGCAAATCAATAAATTTATTTATAAAGAGAAAAATTTCTTCGAAAATAAGTTTTTTTAAAAAGCTGAATAACAGCCAATTTTTTGGGGGGGGGGAGATCAGATAAGGGATTACAGCTCTACTATCTGTTTTCAAAAAGCACAAGTGCCTGAAATAAACAAGTCCTCTGCAGAAGAAGCCTTCTTATCACCCCTAAACAACTTTCTGTTTGTAGTTCCTCCTTTTCGTCTTCAGCTCCACACCTCCCCACCTAACACAGGCTGCACATTCACCACTGGTCTGGTCAAAAACCAAAGGATGCAAAGAGAAATCATTTCCAAATTGATTCAGAATCGAAAGGAATCATATCTGTAGGTTTTCCTATTTTCCACTCTCTGTGCTACCCATGCCATCAGAAATCATCCCATGAAGATGCCCAGTTGAATCCCCAAAGAAAGGTCTTTTCCCCTACAGCATTAAGAAGAGTCAGAGGGCATAATCTGTATCATGTCTTTATCCCCCAGTCTTTGGCTAGACATATGTTTTTTTCCTCTGCAAATCCAGAGACTTCCTTTAAAACATATAGAGATGATTTGATGATTTGAAAGAGGATACTACAGCACACTTGGAATATTGTATCCATTTTTGGTTGCCACAATATAAAAAAGATGTTGAGACTCTAGCAAGGGTGCAGAGAAGAGCAACAAAGATGATTAAGGGGCTGGAGGTGAAAAGATACAAAAGACAATTGCAGGAATTGGGTATGACTAGTTTAAGAAAAGGACCAGGGGTGACATGATAGCAGTGTTCCAATATCTCAGGGCTTGCCACAAAGAAGAGGGAGTCAAGCTATTCTCTGAAGGCACCTGAAGGCAGGACAAGAAGCAATGGATGGAAACTAATCAAAGAGAGAAGCAACCTAGAAATAAGGAGAAATTTCCTGACAGAACGATTAGTCTCAAATGGCTTGTGCAGGGGGTTGGACTGGAGGACTTCCAGTATCCCTTCCAACTCTATTGTTCTATTCTGTTATTCTTTCTATGATCCCATCAAGTCCAAAAACAAATAAAATCTTCTGCCACAGGCAGCGGGTTGGTTTAGAAGACCTCCAAGGGCCCTCCCAATCCTATTATTCTATGTTCTATTCCCACAGCCACTGGGAGGCATAAATCAGGGGGCGCAAGCTCCAGTAGCCGACTTCCTACAATATCAGGGCCAAATCCAAATACATCACAATTGTGTTTTAGTGCAATGTGGGGGCCCAAATAATGACTGTATGCCACATAAACAATTAAAGGTTCTATTCCTGTGAATTCCTGGACTTGGGAAGTTCTCCCTGACATTAACATAATCTTTATGGCAGATTGTTTATTCTGCCTTCTGTGAGGTGTTGTTTACCACTGTTTTGTCCATTAGATTTTTAACAATCCTTTTCCTCTCTCTTTTGCCTTTTGGGGCATTCTGTCTCTGAAGTAGGAACAACCTGCACTGCACACCGAATAGCAAAAGGAATGCCTTTGGCACGGGTTTGGAGATACACAGAACTGGGACAGATGGTCCCAAGAAGAATATGATTGGGGAAAGTAAGCAAGTTTCAAGCTTTGGGGTGGACTAGAAGTATGCTGGGCCTGGAGTTTGACTTGCAGTTGCCATTGGGTTACAATCATTTTGACATAGCCTTACTCTAAATGTAAGAAGGTAATACTCTGTCATGCACAGGAGAAATCCCCAGGGGGAGAGGGGGCTCCAGTCTGCTTGCAGTTGCAGCAATTTGTTGTTGTTGCTTTGCCGCTACCTCTCTCAACCCAGAGCCCGCCCTCTTATCTGCAGCCTCCAGCTGTGGAGCAAAGACCCAGGCATCAGCTTCTGCAGTCAGTTACCAACTGGCAGAGCAGGTGAAAAGTCTTTTCTGGAAGAACGGCTGCCCTTCCTCCCACCAAAGCATGGAGCAGGCCTGGAGATCCATTGCTGCCTTTTTGATCCTGGTGTTTTGGGCTTCTGGCTCACTTCAGGAGGGCCCTAGGAATCTTGGTGCACACTTCAACAGCAAAGGTACCCTTCTTGAGCAGGCTGGGCTAAGTGGGGCTAGTAAGGGCAAGGGGGAGGGAGGCAGGTGAGTGTCATCACAGGGTGTCAGGGTGGTGGCGGCAGAGGAGATAGTGTCAAGGAATGAAGAGTCAGAGGCACCATGTTGTCAAGAGATGGCATCTGAGGCCAGCCTGCCAGGAGTCTAATGTGATGTTTGCTTTTAGCACCTTTGAATTCATGCAGTCCATATTGGGCTAGAGCAGTGTTTCTCAACCTCGGCAACTTTAAGACATGTAGACTTCAACTCCCAGCCAGCCATGCTGGGGCTTGAGAAACATTGCTACTGGGAAGATTTTTAAAAAAAAAAAAAAGGAGTGTCACCCTATGCAAAATTGATTGAATCAAATCACATATAACCCGCCTTATCTGAAGTATGTCCAAAGTCTCTTTCTCTGTCATTTTATTTCTCTTACTACACTACTATTGACAAAGTAAGCCTGTACATTTTTGGCAGACAGAGGAGGAGGAGGAGGAGAGCCATGTTAGTTTATGTAGCAAAAATCATGAAGGGTCAAGAGAGGAAAAGCCATTCTATGCATGGAATGATGTCAGCTGGAACTCATGTAAGTATGTGCCTTTTAATAACATATGCAAGTCAGAAAAGCTGCTACCAGATTTCCAAAAAGTTGCCAGACTGGAAAATGGTTTCCTGCAACAAGGTTGCAGGAAACCATTTTGGTCTCTTTTCAGTCTGAGAGCAGTTTCTTGTAAGGCCACATGGATCTGAAAAATCCCTCCCTGTGCAGTTTAGATCCCACTGCACAGTTAACACGGAGGAAGGGAAAACAGTCAAAGTGGGCCAAGAGAGGAAACTTCTGAGAGATGCTTCTGTTGAGGAGCAGAGATCAACAGTGCTCTGTGGCATCCATGGGATGATCCCTGGAGACCGGCTGGCACAACCCGAGCCTTCCATGCTTTGATATTCCAAAGCTGGCAGCTTTGCAGCAGCCTTTCAGATTTAGCTTAGCACTTTTCTGGCAGTGCTAAAAGCCATGCTGGCTACAGGCTTTAAGAGATGTTTTCTCTGGAGAACATCAAGTCAGAAAAGGCTGATGCTCAGTTATAGCCATTTAAGCAAGAGTGGGGGGAGGGGGTGGATTACAAAGCATCTACAATATTTTTTGGCTTGTGTTGCATACATCAGCAAAAGCAGGTATAAGAGCCCAAGCACATTATCACATATACTTCCCACCTCAAGATGGTTTCTCCCTGCTAAGGTAATCTTAGCATTCTGAAATCCAAAAATATTCATCTATATAAAGATAAAGAAAAAGTGTTGTCTAATTTTTATTTCATTTTACCTATATGGTCATGGATTGATATTTGTTACTGATTTGTTAAAACAACAGTTAGACATATGGAATTTATAGAATGCTTACTTTAAAAAAGGGTTTCACCCTGACCATAGAAGAACATGACCTATGTTACATAAATATCCAGAACTCATTATGAGTGAATGTAATCATAGGTTGTGAAGCACGTGTGATTTGTCTCACTCTATGCATTTGTGTATGTAAGGATCTTCCACAATTTAATTTCCTGACTGCAACATCCAGCGAGGACTTGTAATAAAAAATAAATCCTGACAGATCTAGCTCTGCTAATAAAGCAAGTCTTTGTGCTACTTTAAACTCTGCTTTAGTTTACATTGTAGGCTGCAAAGTGTCATGGGTTGAATAATTCAGTCAGGGTACACTCTCTTGTTTAAGCCAAAATTTCCACTGAAAATAGCCTCAGATCATATGATCCTAATCTAACAGTAGGAAATGAAGGTACTTTTTCAACTGGTGAGCATGTGCTACTTCAGCATCTTCTTTTCAAGTACATTGTGCACTGCAATAGGGCACAGGGATTGCCCCATAGAGACCTTTGAAAAAATTGCCTCAAAGCATGCAGATTTCTTGCCAAGGAATTAAGAACTTGTTTCTAATCAAAGGGATATTCTCACCGCATCCTGTTCTGCCTTGTCTTCTCTCTAGCAAATACTTTTCTAAATACCGTATCTATGAGACTCTTCATAAGTTTTCTCTCTTACATCTGTTTTCTCTAGAATGGACCTATTGTGCTTAAATTCCAACCTTTTAATCCTCCACTCCCCCCACTTCAAGTATACTCTCTAAGAGTGCTTGACCTTTTTCTTGGGGGTGTTTTCATCAGTGTGCACGTGCGTGCATGTGTGTGTTTGATTTGTGAATCTCCAGACTGAATTCAAAGACAATAAGCTACCCAAAAGAAGCCTTTTGTCCAAATCCCATTCATTTAAAAAGAACTAAAGTGCCTAGCTTCTAGAGGAATCCATGTGCAAACTTGGGGCACAAATACTATCACATACTCTGTTGCATCTCTGGAGTCCTGTTGTTTACTCCCATCTCCCAACCAATAGCCCCATGCTATAAGTGGTTAAGAAATTATAGTCAGATCTTGCTAGCAAGTTCAGCAGTCCGGGAAGAAAGGACTCACCAGGGCTTATTTATTTAATTTCTAGCATGTATATTAGCTCTTCTTACTTATGCTTATGCAGGTTATTTCATAGAATTGTATACAGGAAAGCATGAGGAATGTAAAAAAACAAAAGAAAGAAATCCAAATGCTATGTGCAGATTCCTTACTATTTGTATTCATTTATTTACTGCATTTCTATGTATAACTGAACCTTTTGGTTGATGTGAATTTACCTATGGCGGGAACAGAAAGCAGGGACAGAGTCCCTTATCTCAGGAAACACATGTCAGATGGAGATGGTTGTTATAGAAGTGTGTGTGTAGGCATATGTACTCATAAGGAAGCAGAGTCCTACAATGCATACAATATTGTGGATCATGTCATTCTGGCAAACAATATATTGTTTTTATGATCCACTGCCACCAGCTAGAATCTAAAACATATTGCTATATATCCCTGAGGTATGCATATTGCTGAAGAAATTGAAAGAAAGGAAAATTACAGCCAAGACTCTATGCTATAATTTTTGTTTGGGCAGAAAAGCTTTTAGTTTTAGCCCAGTGCAGAAGGCTCTGTCATGCAACTAGGAACTTATTTCAACCAGAAAGAGAAGAAATTAAAGTAGGTCAAAGTTTGCTATGACACCCCCTTCAAGCTGCACGAGACTTTTGACTGGGATTTTGAACCAAACGCATCTGCAGCCTATAACTTTAGCAAGGGACTGCACTACCGGGTTACTGTAAAGTTATTTCTCAATACAGCCTTACAATGTATTACACTGGATGCTATTGTATGTTATTGTACTGTATGCTCACAGTTCAACCTACATTTGGAAAGGAAGACAATAAACAGTATTTGCAGAGCTACTATAAACTAGTTTTCAGCTTCAGTCCAACCCACAGAAGGCTACCACCAGGAATAGTAAATGAGGAATCTATGCAGTACAATACTGCAGGGCTCTCAAGGCTGAGCTGCAAAGATCAGGTGGCCACTAGATGGCCTGGGAGAGAGACAAAAACCTGTTAGAGATTTTTTTATCTCTCTGTTAATCCCTAATACTGTAGTTGTTTGGGGTTTTACAGCCTGTATCCAGTAGCACTAACTTTAATGCTATTAAGCTGCTTTCTCCCAAGCATATAGGGCAGCGGTTCTCAACCTATGGGTCACGACCCCTTTGGGGGTCGAACGACCATTTCACAGGGGTCGCCGCGCGCGTTAGCCCGCCATCTTGGTGCCACCATCACTGCAGGGGTGAAATGCTCCCGGTTCGGCCGTGCCTGCAGGTCGCCGGACAGCCGGTAGCGACAGAAGCGGGAGACTTCGCCCACTCGCCCGGACGCCGCCATTTGGGTTCTTTTACCCTCTGCGAATGCACAAAATGCTTTGCACATGCGCAGAGGGTAAAAGCCCTGGGCGAAGTCTCCCGCTTCTGTCGTTACCAGCTGTCTGGCGACCCGCAGGCAAGCCCAAACCGGGAGCATTTCACCCCTGGTGCCACGCCCCCTTTATCACCTCATCCTGCGTGGGGAGAGGGTAGGGAGGGGGTCGCGGTGGTAGCAGCGGGGGAGTCACGGGGGGTCGCGGCATTAGAAAGGTTGAGAACCACTGATATAGGGAGTGCATTTCCCTGGAATCATATATTAGCAGAATTGCAGTTCATAGTAAATAAGGGTTGAATTAGAACAGGGGTGGGTTCCACTTACCTTCCCTACCGGTTCGCATCACGCCTACATCACATCGGGGAAAGCCTCTGCGCATGCGCAGAGGGTTCTTTGCCAGCCGTGGCGACCGGAGAACCGGTTCGGGGGCATGGACAGCCAGCCATCGCTGCCGGTTTGGCGAGCAGGTGCAAATTTTCGCCACCGGTACGGGCAAACCAGTCCGAACCAGCAGCAACCCACCACTGAATTAGAAACAGCAGGAACTATCCTCCCCCCTTTTATGTATTTCTGAATGTGTTTGTGGCACACAGTCTTGTAGACTGAATTTCTTTAGGGTTTTTTTTATGAGCAGTTCACACTTCAGTCCCTAGAGACATTTTAAAATAACTTCTCATGATGAATGTGGATGTGACCTAACCAAGCCATAATGTGGTATTTTCTTCATTTTTTTACAAATCTTTGTAACTTATGTAGTTTCTTACAAAACCAACTTATTTTTTCTGACTTAAACCAATGAATGCTACCAGTTTTGGGCTGTTTGTTTGTTTGTTTGTTTGTGTTTTGTTTTTGCCAGAGGCTTTACTTAATTGGGGGAACATATCAGATTGGCATAATTGGCAAATTTACCCCACAGCATTCTTTTGTGTGACCTTCAGAAGATACAATTTTGCTGCCCAGTGATCAGATAAGGATGGTTGTGTTGTGATCCCTGCTATCCCATATCAGTGGGTAACATTAAACTTGTGTCTCTCTGCTTTGCATCCAGTTGCACGCCTGTTGACAGAAGAGCTCTTGAACCCCAAGTGTTTCACCCAGCAGCTAGAAGATCTGACCTGTTTCTGGGAAATATCAGATCTTCTGAAGGAACCAAAAAACCAGAGCATGTACAGTTTTTGCTACAAGTTTGAGTAAGTGGTTTATACATTGTAGTAGAGTTAGCCTGTCTCAGGCCATGGTCTCATTCCAAATGTTTTTCTTAAGAATGTCAAGTGCTACTTTGTTGTCTTAAATCCACTTAGCCTCTTCTTGCCCCATGTGACTCTGATCCCTTCCTGTGATCTGTACTTCCTGTCACATCAGACCTATTTTCATCTTAATATAGGGAGCAGACTAGTATCATCGTTCAGTCAGCTAAGTCTCAGTTTGATGAATCCTTTGCTAGAGATTCAGGAGAAAAGCCCCAATCAGGAGTTGTAAAATGAGGAAGAGTTCACATGTGAATTTGAAACAACCAACTAGGTCCTCATTAAAATACTTGCAGATGTCAGTCCCATGCTTTAACTAGTACTGACAGGGAGCGTTTAAAAAGCCAGATAGCAAAAATTATGTAGTAGCAGTCAACCTTCTGTTGGAAGAAATATCCTTTTGGGTTCAGTTCCAAGTGGAGAGAAAGACACTGGAAACATGGTGGCTGATTGGAAAGATGGTTTAATGATGAACAGGATCACATGGTTTGAGGTCTTGGGGGAAAGGGAAGAGATGCTGGGAGGGCCTGGGTTTTATGCCCTCTGTTGGGTTTTGAATTTGAGCTTGTGTTCTGATTGGCTGTCAGACTCCCATGGGGCCATGCAGGGGCAACTCTGTAGGCTGTCCTGAGTCCCAAGCTTGGTTGAGCCTTGCTGGGTGATGATGTAATGAAAGGGCTTTGGGCAATTTCTACTATGGCTCTGTCTGAAGGAGATAGATCTTTGTTATGTAGAATAGATTAGCCCAGGCCTTAATGGCCCATTGACAAAGGTGGGGGGGCTGAGTTTCTGCCTCCCTTTTAGGGGAAATATTCTGCACTTTTAATATTTCCTAAAATATCTCATTTTCCCAGGAGAGGGGTGGATGCTAACTTCCTACACTTCCAACCTCAAGACTGGAAATCTATCCTCTTGCTTTGACTCTGTGGCTTCTGCTGGGAACAGTGGGAGAGGGGGGAAACCCCTTCATAATAGTTTCCTCCCAAGATTAATCCTATTTTGTCCCTTGATTTCACCCAGGGAAGACAACTTCCTGAAGTCCTGTAATTTGACTGTGGAGAACACATCCAGGAATACAACACTCTACACCTGCTTCTTTCAAAGGCAGGATATCTCAGCTTTCAGCCCCCTGGAGATCAAAGTCTTTGAAGAGCTGTCCTCTAACAACACCCTTTACACCAGAACAATATATGTGGAAAGACTTGGTAAGTCCTCTGCAGATGGCTGTCTGTCTATCTGTCTGTCTATGTGTATGTTTGTGTCGGGGTGGATTCCTCCTGGTTCGGACCAGTTCTCCTGAACCTGTAGCAGCCCGCTGGTGATGTCACGATGACATCACCGAACCGGATCGGTCGGTGCCGGTCTGTGGGGGCCGCCATCTTTTATTTTATTTTATTTTTATTTTTTCGATTTTTTTCTGAATTTTTATTTTTTATTTTTTTTTCCTTCTGAGCATGCGCAGAAGCCAACTTCTGGCACTGTGCATGGGGTCGCCATCTTTTTTTCAGCTTTGTTTTATTATTATTATTATTATTATTATTATTATTATTATTTTCGGATTTTTTGTTACTGCGCATGCGCGCCCACGCGGCACGGGAAGGAGCGAACCAGCAGCGAGGTAAGTTGGAACCCATTCCTGGTTTGTGTCTGTTGGAGTCTGATCCCTTTCTAACCCAGAAATAGAAAGAATACATATTCAGTGCATTCAAAACTTGGTGGCAAGACTAGAACTGCTTCATCTTACTCAGGTTTCTTCTCATACAATAGACACATGCTGCAGAATATGGAAAGGAAAAAAAAAGACACATACTGCAGAATATGAAAAGGAAAAAAACATTTTTCCCACAAGTGAATGCCAAGCTGAGCTTCCCATTGTTTGCAAACAGTAGCTTCCAGCATTATTTATCTATTAGATGGATTTCAGTGGTGGGTTGCTCCCGGTGCCGCCCGGTTCTTAGAACCGGTAGCGACGGCTGCAGGAGGCTCCACCCATCTGCCCGGGACGCTTCTGCGCATGCGCAGAAGCATCGCGCGCGTGTGAACCGGTAGTAAAGGGTTTTAGAACCCACTACTGATGGATCTCCCACATTTTTTCCAGGAGCTCATTTTTTCCTCAGCTCAGCTATTTCTTCTTTCTTCCCTTGGATTATTTTTGTTATAAGAAAAAGGAATAAATAATAGGAAAGCATGATAGGGTTACAACTGAAAGATGATGATATGATTATTTGGAAACATCTTTAAGTGTTTTATCTTTCAAGGGACTAGTTTTTAAATTTTGCTTATAAGAGAGCCCTTATTACCCTATTGTATAACCAGGCAAATCAAACTTTCCCATCTGTTTGTCTCCTTATCAAGAAAAGGTTCAGTGATTGAATATTCATATATCAGGTAGTTATTAAATGAACCAACACACTCTGGTGGGAAAAACTCCAGGCTCAATACAGTAGATCGATTTCCTGCATCACACTAAGCTATTGGCTTAGGTTTGGGTTTATTTTGTTATGTTTTCGTCACAAGACATCCATGTTCATCATGACAAGGTGACCCATGAAGGTGTCCTGAGCTTCCCATTGTCCTAAGCAGCATATCTGTATTAGGGAGGAATGCTAGAGTGACATTACTTGAGGACATGCATCTAGAAATTGTGGTCTGTCCTAGATGGGAATAGGAGCTGCAGGGCCACTGCCTGATGTATCTGCTGAACTGGAGAAACGAAGGTTGCTTGCCTGTTCTCACCCTCTTCTTCCTTTGTCCCAAGTTTTCCTGGACCCCCCCTCTAACCTGACAGTGCAGTTTATGGAGTCCTCTGGGCAGCTGAATGTGAGCTGGCAATCACCCCCCATTGCATACATGGAAAACAGTATCCGCTATGAAGTGTCTGTCTCCCCTGAGGGCTACAGACCCCAACGGGTAAGTCTCTGACCTTTTGTTTCTTGATTCTAATAACACCCCCCTCCCCGCTTTCTTTCCTCCTCCTTACTCAGTTTTTATCCTCCTCTCCTCAGGTGGAAAGTACCAGTGGGCAGACATATTATCTCCTGAATCTCAAAGGGGGCACTCACTACACTTTGGCTGTTCGGGCCAAGCCTAATGGAGTCAGCTATGATGGCTATTGGAGTGAGTGGTCGCAGGAAGTATCAGTGGCAATACCAAATGGCAAGTGTCCCATTTATTTGTGGTGTTAAATGTTGACCACCCAATGCCACCATTCTCTGGAGAGCTCACAAAGACTCACAAAGTGATAAAATGCATTCTAGACAGCATCAGCCCACCATGAAGCATCTTGGGGTTCTAACAGCTACATACTCTGCTCAATAATTGGGTCCACACTATTATGGCAGAAATAAATTATTTTCTTATGGAGGTCCCTATAAACATAAAAAGGTCCTCCAACTCAGGAGGAAGAAACACAGATCACCAAGCCCCCCCCCCACCACCAAGGCAAGTGATCTGAGGGTGAGAAGAATATCAAAACTATTCAATTCTCTGTAATTCTCTGTAATTCTATTGCGATCAATTACTTTCTGCTACTGTACTGCTATTTCAGGCACAAAGTAACTGAAATAGTAACTGGTCTCGGTTGCATTTTGATTTCAGGAAGAGGGCATATGAAAACCTCGCCTATTGTGATCTTACTCAGGTTTGCATGAGGGCTGGGCAAAGAAAGCTTTTAGTATTGCCACAGGTGAAATAAAAATAACTGGAGCATAGATCAGTATTGCCAAATTACTCCTTGCCATCAAAATATAGATATATCCAACATGCCATTCAAAACTGATTAAAAGCAGTTCAAGCAATCAAGGCTACTTTTTCAGCCACTGGAGGCAACATTAGAATCATGCGCATTTCCAGACAGTGAAGCTGACCTTTCAGATCAAGTGCAAACTTCCTAACTAAACACACGGTAGCTGAGCCCTAAATTTATTTATTTATTTATTTTATTTGTTTGTCAAACATGTACAAGATAGCAGGTATAGGTATAAACATAAACATAATCAAAGTGAATACAGATAGATGAGGACAATAGGACAATAGGACAGTAGGACAGGGACGGTAGGCACGCTGGTGCGCTTATGCACGCCCCTTACAGACCTCTTAGGAATGGGGTGAGGTCGACAGTAGACAGTCTAAGGTTAAAGTTTTTTGGGTTTGGGGAAGAAACCACAGAGTCAGGTAGTGAATTCTAGGCATTAATCACTCTGTTGCTGACGTCATGTTTTCTGCAGTCGAGTTTGGAGCGGTTTACATGAAGTTTGTATCTATTGTGTGCTCGTGGATTGGTGTGGTGGAAGGTGAAGTAGTCATTGACAGGTAGGACATTGTGGCAGATAA
>QLTV01000776.1:531468-541607 GCA_003457575.1 Thermophis baileyi | reverse complement strand
TTATAATGTGATCACAAAGGTCATTTATGTAAAGTATGAAGAGTGTTGGTCCTAGAACGCTGCCTTGAGGGACACCACTATTGACAGGTGCAGGATTTGATAGAGAACTCTCTATTTTAACCACTTGTTGTCTGTTTGACAGGAACGCAGTTATCCAATCATGTAGGGGTCCAGAGATGCCACAAGATTTTAGTTTCAGAAGTAGTTTGTCGTGTACCACTGAATCAAAGGCTTTACAAAAGTCTATTTATGATATTTACAAATTTCTTCTCTTGAAGGACATAATACCTAGACCCGTGCTACACAGTGGTCTCAGTGATAAACACTGAGAAGCTTTCCTTTCCCTGCATTCTGATAAGACCAGCTTTTCCCTCCATTGCTATGTCAGTGGCTTGAATATGCATTTTTCTTATACTTTTCATTGGTGAGACTACCTACCAGATCCTCTTCCTTCATTTGTTCATTCTCTAGAATGGAAGAATATACAAAAATACAAACTATGTGGTGCTTGCTCTTGACAAAGTACTAACCTCCTGTTTCAGGAGTAAGGAACCAAAAAATCTTTCCCCCCCTTTTGGTATTAACCAAACAGAGAGAGCTACATGTCTTTTCACAGAGGGCTGAAAGCTCTGGGGAGACAGGAATCGGATAAGCTATGTGGTTTTTTTAAAAAAATTCTCAATCATTCAAAGTTGGAAAAGACCTTGGAGGTCTTCTAGTCCAACCCCCTACTCAAGCAGCCTATACCATTTCAGATAGGTGGTTGTCCAGTCTTTTCTTAAAACCTCCAGTGATGAAGCACCCACAACCTCTGAAGGCAAGCTGTTCCACTGGTTAATTGTCCTTACTGTTAGGAAGTGTCTCCTTAATTCCAAGTTGCTACTGTCCTTGATTAGTTTCCATCCATTGTTTCTTGTCTTGCCTTCTGATGCTTTGGAAAATAAGTTGACCCCTTCTTCTTTGTGGCAGCCCCTCAAATACTGGAATACTGCTATCCTGTCCCCCGTAGTCTTTTTTTTCTCTAGACTGGCCATAGCCAATTTCTGCAACCGTTCTGCATATGTTTTAGTCTTCAGGCCTTTAATAATCTTAGTTGCTCTTGTTTGCATTTTTTCCAAAGTCTCAACACCATGTTTGTAATGTGGTGACCAAAACTGGATGTGTATTCCAGGTGTGGTCTTACTAAGGATTTATAAAGTGGTACTAATAATTCACGTGATTTTGATTCTAAGCCTCTGTTTATAATATATATATAATTGCCCTACTACATGGAATTAGGCTAAACATACCATCAAACCAACTTTACTTTAATTATAGTCAATGATCAGCACAATAAAAAGAAAAGAAATATGCAGAAACTGTTACCAAATCCAGGAAAGACAGTGTAAATGTCACATAAAACAAAAACAAGAGTAAAAGAGGTATGGAATAAACTATAGTAAAACAATATATAGCACAAGATAAAATAGAAAGGAAGAGCAAAGAGACTTCATAACCTCATCAAGATTAGAACATCATGCAACAGAGGAAGTCCCACTGGTATAGCTTAATATGGATGAGAGTATTACAGGTAACCCTTGACTTACAACCACAACTGGGACCATTTCTGTTGCTGAGCAAGGTAGTTGTTAAGTGAGTCATGCCTGATTTTACAACCTTTTTGCTAAATGAATCACTGCAGTTGTTAAATGAATCACATATTTGTTAAGTGAAACTGGCTACCCTCATTGACTTGGCTTGTTGGAAACTGTCCAGGAAGGTCGCAAATGGCGATGACTCCAGGACACTTCAACCATTGTAAATACATGCCAGTTACCAAGCTCCCAAAGTATGATTATGGGGATGCTATGTTTGTCATAAGTGTGAGGAGCTGTCATAAGACACTTTTTAGTGCCATTGTAACTTCAAATGGTCACTAAATAAATGGTTTTAAGTTAGAGACTACATGCAGTGAATTAAAGCATAGAAAATCTCCAATGAAAACAAAAGAATCAACCTGAGCTGTGGCACAAAGTCATCTACATGTGAGACATGCTGCATTTGTAGATCTAGTCATTTGTCAGACCAAGTCTCAGTCACCACACTGGTTTAATTGGTGGATGGCTTCCTGCCAGTTATGGCATGGCATGTAATATTCATAGTCTTTGGAGAGTTTGTACAAATATACATGATAGTGAACGTCCGTATTTTTATCCACTGTTTTAATTTGCTACTATCTTGAAATGGGTGGGTTGTAAGAGAAAAACTAAGGTAACCAATTGACGAATAGTGCTGATAAACAGCAAGCTTAATTCAAGAAAAGGATGTGTATCTTTCAGTAAGTAGCATATTCTTTTTTGCCCAACCTAGCCCCAATTAAATCTCATTGGGGATGGATCACATTTATCTTTTAGGAGGTTATGGCACTGCAAAGTTTGAGAATCCCCAGTAGATGGTATCCAGGTTGCAAGGTCATAAATACTTGCTCCCCAGGGAACTCATTCAGAAGGACCTTCTTCAGCTAAGAATTGTACAGTTCTGTCTGGGTCTACTTCAGATAGATTTGTCAAGCAATAGCTTGACAAATCTTCATACATAAAGATATTAGATATATTAGATGCCTGTGTGAATGCTACGCGTGCAATGTGAAATTAACTTTGTAGTTTTCTATAAAAAAATTTTGCCTACAAATGAGTTTAATTAACAAAAGATAATGCCTCAATAAAAAAAAATACTGAGTATTTAAGACCCCAGAGAGAAACATGTTCTCTCTATCAGGGAAATTTGATGGCATACATAAAAAATTCTTAAGTGTGTCCAGGAAAATAATAAGGTAATACTAAATAAAACATATATTTAAGAGGATTTTTGGATGCAACACAATTTCATGCAAGATTCTTGGTTAGTTTCCTAACCTTTTCATTGCCAACAAGGTTTTCTGTCAAACTCCTTTGTAAGACTGGTGTCTAAACTATGCATAGGACACTGGCATGAAATTTAAAAAGAAGGATGTGTTCTTCTGCGGTACAGCTATAAAGGCTTTTATTTTCCTGACTCAGTATAGAGACATCAAGGACTGATGCTATATTGCTCTGGCTAGAAAGAGGAAATAGCAATTCCTGACCTCACCAGAAAATTACTAATTAAAGGGGCAATAGCTAGAAGAAATTCAGTAGGACTTAGCAATCCCTCATTGGCAGGCTTTTAAAAGAACAGGCATTCAGACTGAAAGCACTTGATAGCCTGCATAAACTAATTACATTTATAAATATGATTTTTCTGTTAATATGAGCAAAGTCAAAACCAGTAATTGCAACAGAGACTAGTTTTAACAACTGTACTATGTCACAAGTAATACAATATACATTCAGAATTCTGATTGTTTTTGTTTTATCTTTGTTAATTTTAAGGCCTGAAGACAGTATTGAAATGAACATCTCCAGCTCCAGATAAAACTTACATTCTGCTGTTATTAAGATATTTCTGTTAAAATAGTGTCATCTTTTATTAGCTGTTTTTTTAAGTAACCAACTTTTTGTTTACTACACCTATTGTTTTAGAAGCAATTTTAGGATTATTCCTGAAGATTTCTAGAAAATAAAGACATTGTGTCTTGTGCTTGTATTCAGATAGAATAACTTTGAAATGTGACTTTTAGTCTATATTCTTGTAACTGAGCAGTTACTAATAGCTTCAATCAAAATTTCTCCCAAGTTAAAGACATTAATGCTTCAAAAAGGAAAGACCAATGTTCTGAAAACATTTTCAGTATTAAAAATGTAATAAATTATCTGATTTTATTCCACCGATATAAAAAGTAGTGTTTATGATTTCTATACATTATCCTTCAACTATCTCGTGGATATAGGTACCCAAATCATTTTCTATGACTCAACTGTTCTCTATTTGCTTTCATTTTTCATCTCATTTTCCTTTTATTTCATAGAGTCCATTTTCATAACTGCCATTTGTACTTTGAGTGGTACATTTAGATAATTAACTATGGGCCATTCCATTGCTGGCATGGCAATGCCTATTTTTTCACATTTCAAAATGAGCTAAATCTGCCTCTGCTGCTACACTTGGAAGCATCCATTTCTTCCATGAAAGAATCTCTCCAAAGTAGGATTTTTTAAACTGAGATTGATTCCTGGAACCATGAGGTTCTGCAAGAAAGAGTTCCATGTTAGAATACAGGCCAAAACAAACAAACAATAAAAATAAAAATACAAAAACAAAACCCCAACCCCTAAAAAGGCCATTTGAGCAGTCAGAGACATCCATAATAATTTTAAGGGAAAGGTAATCATATCTCAGTCATTGAACATTGATTGGTCTGAACATTAGCCTCCCAAGTAATTGTGGAATTCAAGTTTTAATTTTTTTGTACATTGGAAAAATGCATAGTGCATGTACAATAAATCATTTGTTTTTACATTAATGTGTGTGGGTAGTTTCTGATACAGTAGGTGGAACATTCATTTTTGGAAATTTAAATTGCTGTAACATATACATTTTCATAAAGGAGTTAAAGAAGCACATATTTTATTTTATTGCCATTTTTCTATCATTCGAGCTCTGCCTCTTGATCAGAGGTTCCAAGTATTAAAAATATCAAAACATTTTTCAGCTTGAAAAGAGATGGAACAACTTTGCTCCAGAATCTTTCTCTGAGCCCCAGAGCTCCTAAATTCTTCCAATCTTGGTCCATTTATTTATTTAGAATAACCAAAGTGTGCCTCTGCCAGTATATTCCTGTATTGCCTCTTTCTTGCAATTTGTTTATTGGCATGTATACGGAATTATTGTCTTTAACTCTCTGCCAAAATTAAATACTATGAAAGATTTCCAGAAGAATAATATTTTAATCCAGAGGCAAGGATTGCACTTTTGCCACACTATTAATATTTTGTTAGAATTTGGCATTAAATATGGATTAATGCCAAATTATATACCTGTTAATTTGAGAAAAAATGAATTTCAACAACTGTAGAATCAGGCTGCAGCATAACAAAATTGACAGTGAAGGGGGTCTGAATACTTTCTGAATGCACTGTATTAACACACACACATACTTTGAGAAATGCACTTTAAAAACTTATTTGCTTCATTATTTGATCCAAAAGATTTATTCATTCACACTACCAGTTCCATTACAACCTTCAGGAAGACATTAGGAATGATGGTGGTATTTGATGTCACAGAAAAATACATTTTGAGCATGAATTTGACTATTTAAAATGCAGTGACAACCACCATCACCACAACTTGATTCCACAGATTCTAACATGGTGATCCAATTAAAATAGTGTTCTAGTTAATTTTCAGTATTTAATCATCATGGTTCACTTTTGAAAAACTATATAGTTGATTACAATCCAGAAAAAGTATCAGTATATATTGGTGGATCATCTTTCAAAATTTGCTGCTACTTCAGTTTATGCAATTTCTTCACTAGCTACTATCTAATCAATACTGTGGTTTTATAATGTGGTCAGGTCCTTCCAGTGAAGATAATTAATTAAGAAATATAACCTTTTTAGAGTAACTTTACCTAGCCTAACCCGATTTTCTTCCTTGCAGATCTGGACCCACTCATTCTGATACTCTCTGCCATTTTAATTTTGATTATCTTGCTTTTGGCTTTCATCACCCTGATGTCTAACCGCAGGTACATCTCTGTCACATTGAGAAACCAGTGTTCTTCTCCCATTGAAATCAATCAAATGGATATTCTCCTTCTTTATTCCAGAGTTATGGATTGAGGCAATATAAGAGAATTTCTAGACTTAGCTGTAGTACAGGTAGCCCTTGACTTATGACCACAATTGAGCCCAAAACTTCGGTTGCTAAGCAAGGCAGTTGTTAAGTGAGTTTTGCCCTATTTTATGGCCATCTTTGCCATAGTTCTTAAGTGAACCACTACAGTTGTTAAGTGAATCACATAGTCATTAAGTGAATCCAGTTTCCCCAATGACTTTGCTTGTTGGAAGCTACTGGGAAGGTTGTAAATGGTGATCACATGACCCCAGAACAGTGCAACTGTCATAAATACATGTCAGTTACCAAGTGCCCAAATTTTGATCACATGACCATGGGGATGCTACAATGGTCTTAAGTGTGAAAAACGGTCATTTCCCCCCCCCCCAGTATCATTGTAACTTTGAATGGTCACCAAATGAATGGTTGTATGTCGTAGACCTACCTATACTAAGCATGAAGGGTGGGGAGAAGTGCTTTCATGTTTGTTTTAAATAGTGTTCTTCTGTCCTACTATTTTTTACCAGATTTTTGAAAAAGAAGATCTGGCCTGTCATACCCTCCCCGGAGCATGAATTCAAAGACCTTTTCACCATCTACAAAGGCAACTTCCAGGTATTGTTCTGCCTGCCCTTCCTAATCTACTCCCTCCTAGTCTCACTACAGCAAAGTTCACTGTAGTGGTGTTCTTAAGAGCACTCAAGTTACATTCTTAATTCTAAATTAAGGAACAATTGGTGGCCAAACACTTTCAATCAGAAGGTATCAAAAAGGACAATTAGGAATAAGCATTTAAATGAATTTAAATGGGGCAAGGAATTTGGGAATTTAAGTACTAGAATTGATCCATATGGCATTAGGATGTTATGAAAAATCCTCCAATAATGTAGAGAGCAATATCTTGTCCATTTTGTTGACTCTGATGAGAAACTACATTAAAATATATGTTCATGTGCATGCATTTGTATGCCAGCGCATACACTCATAAAATATATTCCCTTTGTATGGGAATCTGAAAAATGACAAGGACTAACAAGTTTTAAAACACATTTCTTCTAATGTCCCATTATCCAAATTGGGATCCAGATTCACTAGAAAACAAGGACCATGTCTGAAAAATAAAGCTCATTAAAGCATGTGCAAATATTTGACTAATATACAGAATAAGAATAGTCTGGACCATTTGGTATGTTTCCCAATAGTGCCACACTCTCTAAAAAGAATTGTAAATTTGAAGCATTTGAAACTTTTCAGCAATAATTGACAACTTATTCGATAAGCCATTAATGACCTATTAGAACAGACAAGAGTACATAAAAGACAGTGAAAGCTATTTAAAATGAGGTCTCTTAATGATAGGCATGGGGTAAAGCATAGCATATTTTCATCCTGGCCACCTGTTTGACAAGCATACTTGTGGGGCCAAAGAATCCTAATGAAAAATAAATATTGGCACCCTATAGGAAAATGAAGGTGGGACTTAGGAGCTCTGTTGAATGTTCAGGATTCAACATATTCTCGTTATTGCTATTAACCAGCTGTACAAAGCTAGCTTGATATAAAATGTTTGGAAATGTGAATGCTTATGCAATAAAGTGAAAAACCAAAGAAATTCATATAATGGGATGCAAAAAAAGGAAATATGAAGACACTGGTGAAAATTTTAATTCAAAAGAGGGAGAGAAGGGAATGTTCCACATCCTGTTCCTTGACACAGACATTTCCCTTTTTTGCAGTTGTGGTTGGGCCATCAGAGCACTTACCCGTGGTGGAGCCAGAATACCCACTATCTGGAGGAGCAGCCATTTTTGGTGGAACTATTATCCGAATGTGATAGCCACAAAGTGGACAACCCTCCCCTTCCTCCTCCCCTTCCCCCCAAGCGCTGCTCTGTAGTGGAGCTCCCTTATGCTCCAGAACTGTCCCTGGATGATTACCTAGTACTGGATAAAAATGTGATGCCATGCTGCTTAGGAGGAAATGGCTCCCCAGTTTTGCTGGGTAGGCACAGCAGCGAGGATTCAGACCTGGTGCTGGCTGAAGAAGCAAGATGTACAGAGCCCAGCCAAGCTTCTTCTAGCTTTGAGTACACTGTGTTTGATCCCAGTTCCGATAGTCTCTCTCCACAAGGTCACCAGGCAGAGCTTCAGTTCAAAAGCAGCTACCAGATGGTCTCCGACTCAGGGATCTCTGCTGACTACAGCCTGGTGGACTCCACCGCTGGCCCCACCAGTCTTTACACCAACCTCTGTGATAGGGCACCACCACCACCACCACCTTTTCTGCCTACCTACATTGCATGTTCATAGCTTTGACAAGCATGGAACCCGTCGACAAACCAGAAGAACTGAAGCAGAAAAGGTACCAGCCCAGCCGTTCCATACCATGTTTGCTTTTCCCAGGAGAAAAAGCTGCAGTAGTGGGAAAGCCATGGATCACCACAACAGCTCTGGCTGGTCAAGCTGCTTCTATAGGAGGAAAAGTGGTTTACAAAAGGAATGGGGAAGACTGGATAAAAGGCGTTCATGATTATGCACTGAAACTATTGGCATTACTTTTGACCATGACCGTGTTTGTGCTCATACAGACAAACCTATAAAGTTGTTAAACTTAAGAGGCATGGGGGGGGCATAGGGTAGCAGCTTTCCAGCCAGCTGTAACTATCAGCCCCAATGCTCCCTATTGAGATTGGATGGCGTTCTCTTTATGTCATCTCAAAGAGTAAGGAGAGGAATGAACAGTTTTCTTTGGTTCTGTCTTTGCCTAAGTTCTTGGGTGAGACTAATTATCTTTTTTTTTTAAAAAAAATGAAAAATCTATTTTCATGATCTTTTATAAAAACAAATGTTTTAAATATACCAACTGGGCCTGGGCCAGGAGATTGCAGGATTTTTTCGAGCACCAGGAAGGGAGCAAAATTCAGGGACTGGAGCAAGGATTCTTACAAATTCAGGACGTCTGGAGTCTCAATTCAACTGCAATTCATTCAATGGCTTTTGCTTCCCCATCTACAAAAACTGGCTAAAATGCTAAGGAAATATCTGATAGACAAGATGCCCCAATTATCAGATTTTTAGAGCACTGCTTTGGTATTCCACCAGCTGTTTACTGTCACTGTGCATGGATTGTATAGAAAATTACTGTTATTTGTCCTCGTAAGGATGACTCGTGATGTTCATGCTCCTCTAGGCAAGTCCCTTGTGTTGAGTTCCTTCAAAATCAGCACAGTGGATTGAAATCACAGGTGTTTCAGACCAAGACTTTAATTTAAATGTCATTGACATGCCTACATAGTATTTTTTGTCATTATTATGGTAATTTAGACTGGAAATGTGTGTATGTTTAACTTAGATCTTTAAAAATAAATAAAGATCCTTATATTCTAACTCACTTGAGAGAATTGAAAGAGGATACAACTTTATCATCTTACATTTGTTACAGTGCTTTCTCATTCCTTCTCCCAGCCCTTATCACTTCATATGGTTACATTTGATTTGCATCACATACAGTAGCTGATGAACATGTGAGGCTTTCTTTTGCCTTGTGAATCAATGTGTAGATCAGCACTGTATCAGACCCTCAGAGCAGCAGTCCAGGTTGCAGGATTAAAAGAAAAAGAGGAAAATTTTGTTCGAGTCAGGTCCCACCCCAGGTGACCTTGTGGACAGAACAATACAATTTCTTGGCGATGGTACAGAAGTGATTCTTTCCAAGGTGCTTTTTTGAATTCCGAAACTTATCTACAGTCCAGGGATTTGGGCAATTTTATCTGATGGAATACTTCCATTTATGGCTCTAACCAGCCACGAACAGACCTTTGATCTGCATTGATCGTGGGCTACTTAGTAATGGCTTAGTGATGTGTGAATTTAGTCATTTTGTTTGATAAACTATCGTTTATAGTTCAAGGCAAACCCAGACACTAAATAAGCCACAGTTTAAGGTGGTAGTTGAAACAGATGACTGTAGTTAAGACTTCTTTAACCAGATACAGTAGACAGGCCATCTTTTCAGCTGTGAGAGTCACATCCATTACCAGCTGACAACTGTACTGAGGGACATACAAAGCAATAGCACTTAGACGTATATTCCATTTTAAAGTGCTTTACAGCCCTCTCTAAGCAGTTTACAGAGTCTGCATATTGCTCCCAACAAGCTGGGTCCCCATTTTACCGATCTCAGAAGAATGGAAGACTGTAAACTATCATATTTACCAGTCCGATCGCGAAATTCGTAGAGGGGGTGGTGTTGCTATCTTCTATAAAAAGTCCCTAAATCTAAAAAATATTCAAGTTACAGATTACAGATTACAGATTAATAGAGTTGGAAGGGACCTTGTAGGTCATCTAGTCCCACCCCCCCCCCCCCCCCCCACCCCGGGGCCCCCCACCCCTCCCCCC
>QLTV01000776.1:516819-528042 GCA_003457575.1 Thermophis baileyi | reverse complement strand
GCAACCCCCCCCTACTTTTGTTCCTCTCAATTCACGTTCAGTTGGGCAAAAATAATTTGCTTTAGTAATGATCTCAAAAAGTGTATGTACTGTATGGGGAACCCTACTGAATCAAACTCGATTGCAGAAAATACGGCTTCAGCAACAGAAGGATCAATGCCTGGAATACACTACCTGACTCTGTGGTTTCTTCCCCAAACCCCCATACCTTTAACCTTAGACTGTCTACTGTTGACCTCACCCCATTCCTAAGAGGTCTGTAAGGGGCGTGCATAAGCGCACCAACGTGCCTACCGTTCCTGTCCTACTGTCGCCTTTTATTTGTATCCATTTCCTGTATTCATAATCATGTTTATACTTATATCTGTTATCTTATACATGCTTGACAAATAAATAAAATAAAAATAAATAAATAAATAAATAAATAGAATGGCCGATCAGAATTGAACTCCTGGCAGTGAGCAGTGAGTTAGCCTGCAATACTACATTCTAACCACTGTACCACCACAAAAAACACAAAGGATGGCATATACACACATCCTTGGTCAGGTGGTCTCAGTTCATAAGAAGACTTTGGGGAATCACAGAGGACTGGCAATTTCTGTGCCAGGATACAGAGGTCACACAGCCTATTTGCTGCAGGCTGTCCACCCAGAGGGCAAGGGTGCAAAATCTGCAGCCCCTTAGTCACAGGAAGTCCCTTAAGTCATGGGCATAAGCCCAGATTTCTTCCAAGCAAAAAAATAATATGCAAATGGGGTGGGGGAATTAAATCTTCCCTGCCAGTACAGGAAGTGGAGGATTTTATCTTCAAGGTGCCATATCCATTTCCCTTAACAAAGCCCCTTGATCAAAACCCTACATGCTGAACTGCCACTTCCATCATCCCCAGCCAATGTAGCCAATGATCATAATTATCTATTTAGAAAATTCATGTAGCTGTCCATCTCACCCAAGTGACACTGGGCAGCATACAAAACTTAAATAAATCAATACATATTTTAAAATAAGCATAATGTCAGATCTGATTAAGAGAGTTGGAAGGGACCATGGACAGTAATGGGTTCTAAAACCCTTTACTACCGATTCGTGCATGCGCTCACGCGCACGCGCGCGATGCTTCTGCGCATGCGCTGAAGCGTCCTGGGCGGGTGGGCAGAGCTTCCCGCCGCCGCTACTGGTTCTAAGAACCGGGCCAAACCGGGAGCAACCCACCGCTGAACATGGAGGTCTTCTAGTCCAATCCTCTGCTCAAGCAGGAGACCCTATACCATGTCAGACAAATGGCTATCCAGTTTCGTTTTAAAAGCCTCCAGTGATGAAGCTCCCACAACTTCTGAAGGCAAGCTGTTCCATTGGTTGATTGTTTCCATTGTCAGAAAATTTCTCATTTCCAGGTTAAATCTCTCCTTGATCAGTTTCCATCCATTATTCCTTGTCTGGCCTTCAGGTGCCTTGGAAAATAGCTTGACCGCTTCCTCTCTGTGGCAGCTCCTCAAGTATTGGAACACTGCTATCATGTCTCCCCTGGTCCTTCTCTTTACTAGACTAGCCATGCCCAGTTCCTGTAACCGTTCTTCATGTTTTAGCCTCCAGTCCCCTAATCATCCTGGTTGCTCTTCTCTGCACTTTTTCTAGACCTGACCCAGTCTGGTCCCTTAGGAGAAAAAGACCTTCAACTCCATTTGGGTGAAGTGAAAGGTTCTTTTCCTAAAGGCTGCTGGCTGCAATAAAGTCAAGCTAGAATTAAATTTCCCACATAAAAAAATTACAAAGATTTCCCCTCATATGAAGAGCTGCAAAGGTGTTTTGAGAAATGCTAGGATGTTTGGGGTAATCCACATTTCAATCTCAGGTTGCGTGGCCTTGAGCGCTGGCACAAACTGGTTCCGCACTTCCCTGGTCTTTGTCAAACTGTCATCCCCCTCCCTACTTCTCATCACATCCCCATACATGTTTATTGCCCATTTGCTCTTCCTGTGCCCCTTCCCACCTAGTCTTTGAATGGCAGGATGCCAGTGAGGTGCCAAGCCGAAGATGGCAGACCTGACACATTATTAAAAATATAAAAACAATCCATATTAAAAATATACATTACCTGGCACGAGAGTAGATATTAACAATGATGGAGCCATCTTAAAATGTCACCAGTCCACTGGGACACATACACACACATACACCTATTGACATAGCCCAGTCTCATGCTGGCTGGAGAATTCTGGGAGTCACTCCACACATCTTAACATTACTGAGTTTGAGAAACATTGCTCTACTCCATTAGAATGTTAAGCAGATCAATTCCATCCCCATTTTTTCTCCCCAAATAACCTCCACAGCCTTGCTACTACTGTCAAATCTGCTGGAACTCAGTGAAAGCAACTCCTTGCTGGCACATTCTGATTTCACAGGTTTTCATTCAATCTTGTAAAAAGCACACAGGAAGGCTAGAGAGTAGGCAGTCTCTGAAGACTTCAGCTTCTGATCTTACACTCACAAACTGTTACATCTAACCTCTCACCCTTTGAACAGCACGCTAGAGTCCCGGGCTTGGCCTTGCTTAATGGTAATGATAGTTTCTATCAATGTAACAGAAGCCTCTTTGCAGCCACTATCAGGGATGCAGCTTTTCAACTCTTCTGGCTGATATTGGATGACAGCCAAGACATGACTTTCAGCCTAGAACTTGGGGAGGTCTTTTACCAGGCGGGGATCGTGAAAGGGGTAAAACACTGTAGTGACTACACATGGGCCCTTGGAAATAATATCCACACTCTTTGCAAGTCCATTCTGCTGGTCTGTCTCAGGTCTAGCCTTAGGGCGAAGACACTGCCTTCCACAGCTAGGCCACGGATTCTCTGGGCCTGAATTGAGAACAAGTGGATACCCAGCCCTGGAACCTGTCTGCCCTTTGTCTAGTACAGGCAGAAGGCTATCCCACCACATATTCTTGTGGATAAGCTGAGAATTTTAGGTGCCAAACATACCCCAAATTTGGGTTCAGCTTATTCAAGGATGCACTTGTATTTTTATCAATCAAATTTATGCATGGTAAGTGACTGGGGTGGTTTACAGATGGCAATTATAAATTACTTTTTTATATTCCCATACTCATGTATTAGCCACTCTGCAGATAAGCAGACTCCATTTTTTAATCAAAATACCATGAGAAATGCAGGCAGTTAACTGCAGTGGCATATTGTTCATGGTATTTTGGTTAAAAATCCAAGACTCAGCTTATCCACAAATGGGGTTATCCATAAATACAAATGGTAGTTTTAGATGGGGAAGGTTATACTAATGCCATTCCTCCAAGGCAGTGTTCCTCAAAGTGAGCAATATCAACTCCAAAAGGTCAGTGGAACTATCTAAGGGTATATTACTTGTAGTGCTATTAAAGTAATAGTACTGCATTTATTATTTTCATATAATTGGGGATCAATGAATCATCCGAAAGGGATTAAAGAGTTTGGAGAGTCTTGCTCTAGGAGTCATATGCATGACGACCTTGCCCCATTTCTTAAAGTAATCTCTGCCCGTCTTTTTCTGCTTCACTTCAAACTTAATGTCATGATCCCGAGTAACAAACCCAAGCAAATCAGAATTCTGAGGCTAAGGTCTTCCTCTAACTTCTTTATTGGGTACATCATATTGGCACAATCAAATGGAAAACCAACTCTAAATGTTTCCCGCGGTTTCAGTATAATAGAAAATAACTCCCTCCCAAAAGTCACAGGTTATGTTGGCCAATTAGGTTAATTGGCGGGCTCTCCAGGCACTCCTCCCTGTCGCTATTCATCACTTGTAGAGATGACCTTGGTTTCCATGAGAAAGTTCTGTATTTTGTCTAGCAACGCATTTCATCCTCCTTCCCCCTCCCCACTCTGTGTGGCAATTGAGGAATAGAGAAATGGCTTCTGCCAGGTTCCATTCAAAGTTGACACTTAACTAAGTGTCTTGGGCCAGCTCAAGTGGTGTTGCCTGGCTTGATTGCTATGTCCCATCTCACTGCAGGCAGTCCCCTCCACTCCCATTGGCTAATGGAAGATCCTTGCCCGTCTAATCATTGTCTTTCACTGCCATTTTTTTTCCACAAGTTCACCAGAACAGCAGCAAAAGCTGCATTTTAAGTATGTGTGCGTCTGAAATTGTGGCATTAAAAGTATTTTTGTAAGTTCACTAATAGAGCAATTAAAGGGATGGCCTTTTTATTGATTCAGTGGAGATAAGCAGGAAAATCCACTAATTAGGGTCCCTGTAAATATAATGCACAATGAATATCAGGCCATCACTTTAGCCAAAGCAAAGACTGGGGCTGAAATCTGAAAAGGGATTTCTTAATCTGGTTTCATTTCCAGCCAGTTTGTAAATAGCAGCTGAAGGCCTAAGTGCCGAAAAGCCCTTTTGACACTCTCCAAGTAGACATTTTAGAAGTCTTCTCCTACATAGCTTCCTGAGAGAACTTAGGACAATTACTGTGCAGAGTATACTCCAGAGGTGGGTTCCTCCCGGTTCGGACTGGTTCTTTAGAACCGGTAGTAACTTGGCGGCCTGGGTCGCTAGAACCGGCAGCGACCCAGGCCTGCCACGCCCCCAAACCGGCTCTTCCGGTTCGGGGGCACTTATGGCGCCATTTTGTTTTTTTGCTTCTGCGCATGCGCAGCTTTTTAAAAGCACTGCGCATGCGCGAAACGCCCGCGTGGCACCCCACTGAGCGAACCGGCAGCAAAGAAAAGAAGAACCCACCCCTGGTATACTCTATTATGGGACCCCCTCCTTTCTTCCAAGGGCTAACAAATCCATATCAATGAGAAGAAACTGGAGCAGCCCAAACCACCACCCCTTCCAGAGGAATCACAGTGCAGAGAATACTCTCCTAACTGACCAAATAGCATACAAGCTACCTCCAACTTTGTGCAACACTAAAATTGATTAAATGTCTTTCAATCATCAACTTGCCAGTTCAGTCTAAATGAAAAACCCAAACTTTGATTTTAAAAAAATCACATTCAGTATTAATGGAAGGTGTGTTTGCTGTAGATCAAAGGATTGTCCAGAAGTCCTTCAGTCTGGGAGCTAGGCAGTGGTATCAACTTCAGAATCAGGAGGCCTATTTTCAGAAACTGTTTCATTCTCAGTTTCATTTTTGCATGGCAATAGAGAGATTGTCATGCTACCTTGTGCATCAAATTTCACTATCCATTCTTGATCCTTTTTTCCTGGCTGGAAGAGTTGTGCCCTAATAAGCCTGGTTAAACTTTGGTTATCTAAACCACCATCTTTCCCAGTGTCTGGATGCAGCCACAGTTTTGCTGGGAAGTAGCGTTCAATGGCTGAGAAATGTTCTGCTTCTTCCCCAGCTTCTCCCAGAAACCTCATGGAAACAATCAGTTGGCAACCCACAGACAAATGACGTTTCTGAGTGAAATGATTAGATGTGTCCAGCAACAGGGCTACAAACTGGGCTGCTGTACAGGCACTGGAACAACTGTTCAGGTATTCTTCCAAACCATCCAGCGCAATCATGGAGGGGCTATTAGGTAAGGTTTGGTGCAGGGAGGCCAACAGTTGAAGTAGCTCCTTGAAGGAAGACGGGTACAGGAAATGGATTTTCTTGAGACAAAAAAAACAACACATTAGTGACCAAGGGTGTTAGACACAAAGTCATGATAGATATCAAGATAGCCTTTGTAAAAACTTTCCCTAAATTATGGCAGATACTGAAAAGCTGAAACCCACAATTTACATCTTGCAATAAATACCCAGCACTGGGCTAGTCACTAATTTTGAAACCCATCCCCATAGCAGGCTAATGACAGAAAATGTGTATTTATACCTACAGATGTTCAACATCATTCTATGTATTAATCATTTGAGACGCATGGGCCCATTTAAGTCTATAAATATTTTTTCTGAAATACAACTGAAATTATTTTCCTTCCCAATAATATTCTTCCAAATTTTCTGCAATGTGATTAATCAACATAGAGAAAATATGTTGGCTTTCTGGAGTCCCAGAGAATGAATAAATACCCAAAAATTCCGGTCATACCCCTCACCCCCACCCCACGACTAAAGTCATAGGAAATTTTGAAGGAGAAAAAGTTGGTACCTGCTAAATGTAAAATAACAACCCAGTAAATTCCCACCAATTCATACAGATACATTGTTTATCTTGCATATTGCAGGAACAACCCTTTCCAGTTTCCACACGGGCCTACCCCCGTTTCATTCACACCTGGATTGCTCCTCCTCCAGCTGCTTTCCCGCCCGGAAGCCGCTCCAGGGGCCGCGGTGCCAAAAACAACACGCGAGCCGAGGAGACAATGGAAGCACCTGCTAGTGCTGCGCGGAACAACAGTGCTGAACGACCCGAGCCGGGAGGACCGAGAAGCAGCAGCGGCCGCGGGCGAGGCCCAACCGCTCCCGCTCCCGCTCCCGCTATCTCCAGCTCCAGCAACTCGCCCGACATAGCCACAGCACTACCCTAATTAGAAGCCCGGCCGCACAGCAACCAATCTAAAGCCTGCATACGGTGAGTCGGCCAATGATTAATGGCGCCAATGTAGCCGTATTCAGGAGGCACACAAAGTCAACAACTTAAGCCAATCAGAAACGACAGTCACCGAAAGGCGGCCAATCCATGTATACGTTTTTTAGAACTTTCTGACACGTGGATTGGAACGTGACGCCGAGAAAGAAATTCTTGAGGATGGGCGCTGCTTGGTTCTCGCGACTTCAGCGTAGGAATTGTGACTACGCTGCGATTTTTCGAGTGCCGATTTCGGGATGCATTTTTTTTTCTTAATAAAACGACAGGCTCCTTGCCTTTTGCTTTTTATCGATTTATTTCCTTGGGCGCTTGATTAGTTTCTTCTTTAGCGCTGTTCTAAGAACTGTTACGGAAAATTACGGAGGAAGCACGTGCAGGAAAGTTTGGTAACTTTCTCTTCTTTTATAATACGTGGCTGCCTGAGATGCTTTCCCGTGGGCTGCCAAGAGAATAGCAGATTCACAGTGGGGGGAAATGCAGCTGCTCCTCAGAAACGCCTGCGTTTGGCCAGATAGAGAACTAGGATATTTAAGCAGAAACATGAACAAGACGGGCTATGCAAGGGATCCCGGTACAATCGTGCGGTGGAGCCCGCACTACATGCACATGTAATGGGAAGGAGACCACAGTGGTGGTAGTATGTGTCTCAGTACCTGTGGTAGTATTAATACCATGGCTTTTCAGGGCATCTGGTTGGTCATGGTAGATCAGCAGGTCCAGCAGGTGTTTCTTTTAGCGTTCGTGGTGGTAGAATTGTACAATTTACAAGACCATAACCTGCATCCTAAACAGCCTTTTGATGCATTTGAGGAACAAAAAAGAGTATCACCAACAATCTTTGGACAAAGGAGCCATTCTATCTGTAAGCATTCAGTCGCCTTACTGGGGAGATGGGCGGTGTGTAAATTTAATAAAATAAATCTCACATCCCTAATGAACCCTTTAAGTAAGGCAAGCCTTCAGGCTTGTTGGGGAGTCTCCCTTGATGATGTGTGTTATCTATCAATAACTACTTTTAATTGAATATACTTTGGGTAAATTTTAGCCTTGCTTATTCTAAGCCTTAGGGGATGAATTGAGAAATCTATTCATATTTCTCAAAAGAAATTAAAATATGAGGGAACTGAAATTTGCTCCATTAGTTATTTTAGTCTTAAAATATTTCTAGTGATTTGGTATACAAAGTTATCATTTTCTGTATAAGGTGGGCCTGCATAACAAACAGTCTGTGGCCACAAAGCAGCCTTGTGCCACCTGCCAGTGAGTTTTGAAAAATAACCAATCTGCTGCCACCAAACATCACCGTCACTAGTAAGGATTTATCAATGCTTAGGTTCTGGCAGCCCCTTCTGCTTCAAAAGACATGCTGCTGAGCATCTCCAACTCCAGATCTCATGGAGGCTCTGCTGCTAGTCACCAAACATTCCTTTGTGACTCACAATTATTTTTAAAGTGTCAATCTACCCTTTTGCCCTCTGTGAAGTGTGTAGACATGATAGAGGGTGAAATAAATAGCACATCTCAGTATATCCTACCATTATACTTATGAGCACAGGACTTTTACACACCACTAGTCAAGTAGGGATTCTTTTTAAAGAACAATCTATGGATGAGGAAATTTATCTTTCCTAACAAAAACAAGTGTACTTTTTAGTGCTACACTGGTTAGCTGCTGCTTATAAAGTTTTGAAGGAGGATCCTTTATTCTACAGGCATTATTTTCTTAATTTGGGGTGAACCCTATATTTTTACTTCAGTTCCCTGAGTTAACCATCTGTATCTAGTTTACTTAGTGCTTGCTGCTAACCATTATCTGCTGCCTCTTCCACTCACTCTTTTAAATCCCATTTCCTGTAAGAAGACAACTAATTGAGATTGAGAAATACTATGATCCCACCTCATGGAAAACATGAAAAAAAAAACCATTTCTTGGTTACCTTCTTGAAACTGCTATAAATCATTTAGAACGTGAGGAGAGGAAAGCTTGCACTGAAGTGCTACATCTATGCCTATTTGATTTGTATAATGTTTCATATTTTTATTATTGATTTCTTTTAAAAATGTTTTTAGACAAAGCTTTTACATGAACCCCTTTGAAGTTTGCAACAAACCAACCAAAACAAGAGGAATCTGAAACATGTCTCAGAAGCTTTTATTAGCAATTCTCTCTTCTCTCTAGAGTAGCCTGTCAAACTCCCCCCCCCCTGGGCCGGATGTGTCACACGCTGGCCACACCCACGCCTGGTTTAGCAAAGGGGGAAAAAGTCCCGATATGTCACGTGACACCGCTGTGACGATGTGAGTTTGACGCCCCTGCTCTAGAGGAATCCACTATGTACCAGCTACTTTAAAACTTTTTTTAAGAACTGGTGCAGCTCCTCTGTGGAACACAGTTAAATCAAATATGAGAAACTGGAGAAAGTTTGAACTGGTTTCCTAAGAAAGCTATTTCAGGTAGCAAAAGGTGTACCTAACACTGCTCTATGTTTGGAGGTAAGTTTATAACAATTTAAAAAGGGGCTGCATATATTTGGGTATTGGCTAGACGTTCATTTTCAAAGGTCAGAATATTTTGTCAGATAATTCTTGAAAACCAAATAAATGACGAATTACCTAAATTGGGGTTTTCAAGTGAGATGCTGATGCACCTGGAAGATCATGCAAAGGTAAACAAAGAATTTTTGACATAGAATTACAAATAGAATATACCAATTATATTCAATTATATTCTCATATATTCCCCAAACCCCCATAACTTTAACCTTAGACTGTCTACTGTTGACCTCACCCCATTCCTAAGAGGTCTGTAAGGGGCGTGCATAAGCGCACCAACGTGCCTACTGTCCCTGTCCTACTGTCCCCATTTATTTGTATCCTTAGCCTGTATTCATAATCATGTTTATACTTATATCTGTTATCTTATACGTGTTTGACAAATAAATAAAATATACCAATGAGCCGCAGTGGCACAGTGGTTGGAATGCAGTACTGCAGGCTACTTCTGCTGACTGCCAGCTGACTGCAATTTGGCAGTTCAAATCTCGCTAGGCTCAGAGTTTACTCAGCCTTCCATCCTTCCAAGGTGGGTAAAACGAGGACCCAGATTGTGGGAGGCAAGAAGCTGACTCTGTAAACCGCTTAGGGCTGTAAAAGCATTGTGAAGCAGTATATAAGTCTGCTATTGCTAGTGCTATTAGGGCACAGCAACATATTTGGCCCAACTTACAAATAACAAACTTTAGGGGGCCTTTATTCTGTTTTGATTTAATATACATCAGCAATATTGGAAGATAAATATCACAAAATTTCACCACTAGTGTTAAAAACTCATGTCCAAAAAGTTTTTGGGTACATAACATTTGTCAGAGCCAGTTTGGTATAGTGGTTTAAGGCACCGGGTGAGACAGGGATGCCCTCTATCCCCATTATTGTATATACTTTCGATGGAGGTGTTAGCGATACAAATTAGAAACAATCAGGATATAAAAGATGTTAAGTCAAAAAAGAGGAATATAAATTGCAAGCCTTTGCTGACGATATGGTGTTTATTGTAGAAGATCCGTTAGAAGGTGGGCAAATATTATTAAAGGAAATAGGACAATTTGGTAGTGTAGCGGGATTGAAAATAAAGAAAAAACAAGAATGCTGACCAAAAATCTTATTAATAAACAAATTGAAGAATTGGAAAAAAAATTGGGGATCTTAAGAGCAAAAAAACTTAAATATCTGGGGATATGGCTGACAGCAAAATGTGCTACTATAAAGGAAGATAACTATAATAAATTGCTTAAGAAAATACAAAAAGATTTGGAAAATTGGACTAAATTACAAATATCATTAATTGGCAGAATTTCAACGATCAAAATGAATATCCTTCCCAAATTATTATATTTATTTCAAACAATACCGGTAAAATTAGAGAAAAACTTTTTAAATCAATTGAACAAAATGGTACTCAAATTTATATGGGTAGGGGAAAAAGCATGTATAAAACTGAAACTATTGCAAGATAGCAGGGAGAAAGGAGGAGGTGGTCTCCCAGATTGGGAGTTATATTATCAAGCTGCAGCCATGACGTGGGTTAAAGATTGGATCCAGTTGAAAAACAGAATATTAGGGATTGAAGGACTGTATTTATTGGGAATAGTGGATCAGAAAATGGAAAAAGATAAACAGTACTTAACTCTTCACATACTAACCACAGCCAGAATTACCTTTGCACAACACTGGAAGCAAAAAAAGGTTCCCCCGGAAGAAATGCTGATTAGTAAGATTCTAGAATGTGCTGAAATGGATAGGATGATGATGGAATTAAAAGAAAAAGAGGAATCGGATTATTACAGAATTTGGAATAGGTTTTACAATTGGCTAGAAATTAGGAATCAAAGTAAACAGAAAAAACTAAAATTTGAATGATAAAATATTTATGTAAATAAACTGTAGGTTAAATTATTAATAGCAAAAAACATGTACCAAGTTAAATGGTAAAGTAGGAAAGTAGTATATACATATTGACACGAAATACTGTAAAATATATTATATAGTGTTCTTAATGTTTATATTTGTATGTATTTTGTATTTGTTCAATTTGATGTTTGTCTTATTTTTCATTTTTATTTATTCACTTATTTTATTTTACTTTTTTTTTTTAATTTTATTTTGTATTTTTGTTT
>QLTV01000776.1:465765-512969 GCA_003457575.1 Thermophis baileyi | reverse complement strand
ATCAACAAATTCTTTTACCTGTGATACATCCTTTGCAATGAAGCAAAGATCATCCACAAATGCTAATAGTTGACAATCCCCACCTTGTAACTTTCCAGTGTATATGCAACCATGAGCCTTGCAACTCTTGAACCCAAGACCCTTCAATGCAGTATCTAGACAGATATTCCAATTTATGGCTGACTGCTTCAGCCCATAAATGGCCTTGTTCAATTTATATACTATGTTAGGCTTTTTACTTGCATACCCTGGTGCTTGAACCATGTAAATTTCTTCCTCTAACTCAGCATTGAGGAATGCAGTGGTTATGTCAAAATGCCAAATCTTATGGCCATGTGCCGCTGCCAACGCTAGTGCAAGTCTTATGCTTTCACTCTTCACAGTTGGCGCGAATACCTCATCATAGTGCACATTCTTCAGCTGTGAAACTCCTTGTGCCACTAACCTTGCTTTATATTGCACCTCATTATTGGGTAGTACTTTCTTCTTGTATACCCACTTACATCCCACAGCTTTGCTACCCTGTGGCAAAGTCATAGATGTGAACACTTTATGGTCTCCCATGGATTTCATTTCCTTGTCCATGGCTTGTTTCCATTTTTCTTGTTCAACTTTAGGTAATGCCGACACTTCCTTATAGTTTCTTGGCTCATACCATACATTGCACACTTTAACTTTACTAGCAGAATACCTGTCAGGTGGAATCCCCTTGTTCCATCGCTCTGACCTGCGTGGCATTGACTGCTCCTGTGTGTCAATCCTCTGTTGCTTCATATCTAGTTCAGCCTCTCCTCCCTGAATGCTGACACCATCACTAAGTGAGTTACTGTCACTAAATGAGTTACTGTCACTAAGTGGATCACCATCACTAAGTGAATCATTCCATAAACTTGCATCAGTTCTGTTCCAATTTTGCTCTGCAAAGCTAGCAGACCTGGAAATTACTATTCTTTTGCTTCCATCACTAAAACGATAGCTTTTCGAGCCTGGCTCATAGCCCATAAACTTGAGTTTTCTAGCCTTTGGTTGTCCCTTTCTTCTAACTGCTTTTGGAATATGCACCCACGCAGTACTTCCAAAAACTCTTATATGTGCCAGAGATGGTTTCCTCCCATACAGCACTGCATATGGAGTATCATTAATAGAGGAACTCCACAGCCTATTAATTAAATAATTAGCAGTCAACATGGCTTCACCCCAGTATGACCTGCTCAGACCAGAATCCTCCAGCAGTGAGTCTTTCATGGTTTGTAAGACTCCATTTTGCCTCTCAGAAACACCATTCTCAGCTGCTGTGTACGGATTTGTGCATCTGTGTTTTAGTCCCAACTGTCCCAACCATTGTTGAAAACTTGTTGACATAAATTCTGAACCTCTGTCAGTCTGCAGCTGACATACCTGTTGTTTATATCTTCTTTCCATGATGCTTACCCATTGCTTAAATTTCTGTAGCACCTCTATTTTACTCTTTAGTAAATAGCAGAACCCAAACCTGCTGTAGTCATCTACAATGACCAGCGCATACTTTGCTCCTCCCAAACTGGCTTGCATTGGCCCAACCAAATCTGCATGTACCAGCTCTAGAGCTCTTGTTGTCTGCCTTGTGCTACACTTGCTCACTGGGAATGCCTTGGACTTTGATGTTTCATCTACTGCACAGTCCAAGTAAGCCTTACATTCCTTTAAATTTGCCACCTCTGCAAACTGTTCCATTGTTTGCAAAACTCTGAAGCTGGCATGACCAAGCCTTCTGTGCAAGAGATGAACACATGAATCATGCTCTGCAACATTTCCAAATGTTTGCACACATTGTACCTTTTGTCCCTGCAACACATAAAGATTATCCTCTTTTATGCCCTGTGCATATACATTCCCATTTCTCTTTATGAGACACCTCCCATTTACAAATGTGGTCTCAAATCCTTGCTTGTCTAAACTAGAGACACTCAGCAAATTATGCTCCATTTCAGGCACACATAATACATCATTAAACCTCGTTTCCAGATATGGAATTTGCACACTGCCTTTTCCAATTACCTTAGCCTTCTGGCCATTTGCCAAGGCTACTGCATCTTGAGCAACTGGAACCAACCTGTAAAACAATTTAGAATTGTTAACAATTGTTTGACTTGCCCCACTGTCTATTAACCATTTGTCTCTGCTATTGCAATAACCAACTTTTGTAACAGCTATTTGTCCATCAGTGGATTGTCCTCCTTGCAAATAATTTCTTCTTTGCAAATGGTTTGTCCTTTGCAAACAGTCCTTCTTTAAATGAGAAGCTTCACCACAAATAAAGCAAAGCCTCTGTTGCTGGGCTGTAATCTGATCCCTTCTGCTGCTTTTTTCTTCTCTGCAGACTTTCAGTCTATGGAAATTTCTGCTGTTCTTTCTCTGCTCCTTGGGCCCCCACCTCAGGAATTTCTCCTCGTGGCTCTTTCTATAATGGCATTTGTTCTCTTCTGCAATCAAACATGCCTTTAAAGCTTCCAAACACAAGTCCTGCTCTGGTTTGCATTCAAACACTGCAGAAACAATGTCCCACATTTCATCAAGGCTGTTTAACACTAACAACACCTTCTGAGCTTCAGGAATATTTATTCCACGCTGTTCTAATTCCACAAACAAAGTTTGCATTTGGAATAAATGTCTTTCCACAGATTCGCCTGGATGCAGACAGGCTCTGTATAATTTTCTTGAAAACTGAACAATATTGCATGCAGACACACTCACACGCACAGTTCTTAATTTCAGCCAGACTTCATTTGCAGTCTTTAAATCAGCTACATTGATAAACTGTTCATCTTCTAAACTCAAGATGATATAAGCCATTGCTTTATCATGCTGCTTCTGTTCTCCAGCTGCTATACCAGATTCAAACAAGCTTTCACAATTATTTTTCTTAAAATCATCTCTTAAAGCTAATTAAATCACATGTGAAAAGGAAAAAGGGGTTTATCAGAGTTTGTTGCATAAAAATCAAAACCAGAAGCACACACAGATGACTGATTCAGCTGGATTCAATAACTTCTTTATAAACATAGTAATATATACATACAATACCACAAGCAGATTATTTCTTCAAGTAAACACAAGCAGGAGTTAGCTTCATTTCAGCAGAGCAGACAAGCAGTACAGAGAGCAGAGAGCAGAGTGGAAAGTGCAGACTGAGCCATGCCCAGCCTTAAGCTAAGTTTTCCGTTTCGATTCTCTGCACAGACTCAGATGTTGGCTGACTTAGTTGCTATGCCTATTCATTGGCTAACCTTGTTAACATGGCTCTCCCAGTCATGAATATTCTAACACCATGTCTGCCTCTCTCCATCAGCAGCATAATCAACAAAATGGGATCAAATTTGGTATGGCAGGCCAAAGAAAGATCAGGTTGACCATGGTCTGCATCCAGCTGGGGATTCGGGAGAAAAGAAATCCTGAAGGAATCCACCCAGTGCACTTGGGCAATGGCTCTGAGGGTTACTGGCTGCTCCATTCTTAGCCTAATTCTTCCTGGCTGCCTGGCATAGGCTGGAGCAGAAAGAACTGTAAACGCCACGGTCTGTAAAAAGGCAAGACTCTTATAAGGAGTTGGCTTTTTAAAATTAGCAATAGCACTTAGACTTATATACCGCTTTACAGCCCTCTCTAAGTGGTTCACAGAGTCAGCATATTGCCCCCAACAATCTGTTTAATCTTTTTAAAATTGCAGTACTGTATCTTTTAATGTAACTACTTAAAGCAAATTCATTTTTTTTCCGGGCTCTTACAGAAGCATGGGGATAAAACCAGGACTTCAAATTACATTCAGAAGTTAATGGGAAGCCAGTGCAGTACCCACAAAATAGGGACCCCCGCCAAGCACCCAGGCGATTATATTTTGCACAAACTGAAGTTGGGGCAGATTTTAATTTTTTTTAAAATATTCATTTTATTTGAAATCTGTTCATTTATTTAAGATGCAAAAATATTTAACAGATTAACAGAGTTGGAAGGGACCTTGCAGGTCATCTAGTCCAACCCCGTCCAAGCAGGAGACCCTACATTTGCCTCTACCTAGGATCAAACTCACAACCTTCTGATTGTGAGGCAAGAGCTCCACCTTAGGCCACAGCAGCTGGGTTAATACAGAGGGTCCCTAGACAAAAAGAGATAGCAACTTACAATTCTTTATTTTTCTGTCCCATCCAATACTTTAACTACCTTGAGATATTGTGTAAGAACATGTACTTCAGCTGTCTGGCAGAAATGGATGATTGAATAGACAGGCAGACATAGTGCGCTGATTATATCTCATCTCATATGGACAGTTGGTATTCCCCAATCAATTATTTCATTCCCTTCATAGAAGGGAAACATGGGAGAATTAACTTCTCATCTATAAAAGTTCCTACCATGATAAATATCATAGGTTCAATTATAAATCAGGTAGTAAAAAACATCTAGTCCTTTGTTTGAATAATATCTTCATATGTAGAAATTAGCAGGTGATCATTTGGATACAAGTATTATTAATTGTTAGTGTTGATAAAACTATTTAAGAATTGGGTTTTTTTAATTCCACAATGTCCAGAGCTCACCCCTTAGTGTTCTGAAATTTTCTTGCTCCATTCTGTGATAAATAGCAGAATCAGTTGCAGACTGGTCTTAATCTGAGCTAAATCCCAATTTGTCACTTCATTTAATGATCCAATCACTGTTGAAATAAGAAGTAATGAAAGTTCCCAAGCTGAATAATAATCCAGTAATTATTAAACCAATAAGCGGCTGCAATTGATTTTCAGGTACGTTTAAGCTTCTCTTTGCATCTTACTTTTACAAAGTGTGAATTGTGAGAGCCTTCAAGGTTAGATTGCTTGCATAAAGCCCACAGATTCAGTGGAGTTTGTCCAGCTTTTTTTTTTTTTTTTGTAGTCATTTTTATAGATGTTATCCCCTGGCTGCTGATGACCTGAGAGTTAGAGGCTCAGAAAACTGAAAAGTGACTGCGGTAAAAGTGGCTGATTAAATTACTGTTCCTTTGGCCCTGAGCAATTGATGTTCATATGATGAAGTGATTTTTAAGTCTGAATTGCCAAAACAACAAGCAAAACTGCACAACAAAATCTCTACAATTGAATGCTGTAGTTGATTAAAAAATGTGTATACTTCCACTACTCTCTTCTATGTCCCAGCCTCTCCTTAATAACTTAATAAATCAATGTCCTGTCCCCCCCATATTTTGGGACTGACAGACAAAACAAAAAGAACACACTGTGGGTGTTCTAAAAATGGCTGCCCATTGAGGAGTTTATCCATCTGTAAGTAACTGCAATGGATATGGTCAGCCTTAAAACATCAATTGATTTTACTAATGTTTACAATATTTTTATTCTAGTTCTACCATGGATGTTTTTCAAATGCTTTTGTTTCTTTTTTAATTCTTTTTATTTCATATGCTTTTCTTTTTTAACCACTCTAAGAATCTAGCAACAACTGCAGTTATATATTTGATAGATAAATAAATAAGGTGTTCCTTGATTTAGGACCACAGTTGGGATTGGAACTTCTGTTGCTAAGCAATACAGTCATTAAATGAGTCATGCCCAATTTTATGACCTTTTTTCTATGGTTGTCAAATGAATCACATATTAAGCAAATCTGGCTTCCTCCATTGACTTTGCTTGTCGGAAACTGTCTGGAAAGGTCACAAATGGCGATCATGTGATCTTAGGATTCTGCAACCATCATAAATACATGCCAGTTGCCAAGCACCCAAATCATGATCATATTAATTGAGCATGCTGCAACAGTTGTAAGTGCAAGGACCAGTCATAAGTCACTTTTTTGACCGTCTTCATAACTTTGTACGGTGGCTAACTAAATGGTCATATGTTGAGGACAACCTGTAAGTTTAACAAAAGCAAACTAGTAATGTCATTCCCTGCCATCTTTTCTAACTCCCTAGCATGCTCATAACCAATGCTTGAATTAATTGCTGTATTCTTTCTTGGCGGATACGTTTATAAGCAATGTACTAGGTATAGCCAAGGGACATGGTGGCTGAGTGTTAAGTCATTGGGTTTGCCAACTGGAAGATTGGCAGTTTGAGACCTATGTACCATGTGATGCAGTGAGCTTCTGTTACTTGCCTCAGCTCCTGCAGCAGTTTGAAAGCATGCAAATGCGAGTAGATAAATAGGTACCACTTTGGTGGGAAGGTAACATGTTCCGTGCATCTTTGGCATATAGTCATACTGTCCACATGACCACAGAAACCTCTTCAACAATGCTGGCTCTTTGGCTGTGAATCAGAGATGAGTCTTGCCCCCTGGAATCAGACACAATTGGCAGGGGAAACCTTTACTTTTTTTTTAGGAATAGCTACTCACCAGTATGCCCACAAGATACTATCAAAAAAGAAAAGATGGGGACATGATGGCTCCTTATGTCTGACACATATAAAAACAAGCAGAACTTTGATTGCAATATTACAGCTGCCATCTTGACTATTTTTGGTAATTCCTGTTTTCTACAAATGCCTATCAAGATTTGTGTGAAACCCAAGAGAATTCTTGGAAACAGGTACAGGTAGTACTCAACTTATAACCATTCATTTAGGAGTTGCTCAAAATTACAAGAGCATTGAAAAAAGTGACTTACAACTGGTCCTCACACTTACAACTGTCTCATCATCCTCATGGTTATGTGATCAAAGTTTGGGCACTTGGCAACCAGCATGCATTTAGATTAGTTACAGCATCCTGTCTGAAATGGTATAGGATCTCCTATTTGAGCAGGGGGTTGGACTAGAAGATCTCCAAAGTCCCTTCCAGCTCTATTCTGATCGATGGATCCCGGAGTCATATGATGGCCATTTGTGACCTTCTGTTATGACCCAGGTCGCCTAGGCAGAGACAGGCTTCAACAGAGTCCTTTATTGCTCTGTTAAATTCCACAACAAATGGCCCTACAATGGCCAGTAAGGCTCCACCCCACATTTCCCTGAAGGCAGCCAGCCACAGTCCCACAAGCAAAAGTCAGTAAGCAACAAAACCAATTCGTAAAGGCAGAGAGGAAGTCCAGGTCCACAGGGCAAGGCAAGTCCACAAGGCAAGGGACAGGCAGAAACACGAGTCAAGGCTTAGTTTTTCCAAAGCCGGGGAGTGTATGCCAAAGCAAACAATTCCCGACAAAGACAATTTCCTCCGGCTTCTGCTTAAGTCATCCCATGCCAGGTGTTCCTTGTGAGGAGGGCTTGGGCGACCTTCTCCTGAGCAGCCTTGCAGACCTCCTTGGAACTTGCCTCCACTCTACTCTCCATGCCCTCCGAGTGAGTGAGGGAGGTAGCTGCTCCTCATCAGAGGGGATCTGCTGCCTCAAACACCACTGCCTGTCAGCAGCCAATTCTCCCCCGTGTCTGTTGAGGGCAGGCAGCTCTCCATCGGGTCGACCACCTCCCCCAATGCCTGAGAGGCCTGGGACAGCATCGTCCTCAGCCGCTGGCCTCTCCAAATATTCCAAGGGAGATGTACCATCCCTGTCAAATGGTTCCAACTCCTCCTCCTCCTCCGAACCGGGATCTGATGGGGCCATGACACCTTCCCACCTGGCTTCCAATAAGCAAGGTCTGTAGGGGAAACTGGATTTGCTTAACAACCATGTGATTCACTTAATTCAGTGATTCGCTTAACAACCGTTATAAAATTATGTGTAACTCACTTAACCAACTGCCTTGCTTAGCAACAAAAGTTCTGGTCTTAATTGTGGTTTTAAGACAAAGACTAAGTGTTATTCTTGAAGTTTTACAGGATGTCCATCAGCTTTTGTTTTAAAATTTATTTTTTATGCATTCATTCATTTCATTTTTTCCCCACCACATTCAGGAGGTTTTTTTTGCAGATTGCTATCTCTATAATAAAACATCCACAGTATAATTAATTTTCCATAACAATAGGTAATAAATGCATAGATAAAATAATAAAAGAACTAATTAAAAATCAATAAAAATAGGTGACAACTATAAATCAAAGGCTCTCTTAAAATAAACTTATTTTAAAAAATCTTAAAAGTCAGAGTTGACGGGAGTTCTAGTGGGCCTGAAGAATGGTCTTTCTGGGAGATGCAACACGTGCATGCTTTAGAATGGCAAGTAGGAATTAAAAGTACAACTTCATAATAAATATATAAAGGATGTAACATAAGATTCTGTCTCTAGCAAGTTATATGACAGTTCCCTCTCTGAGATCTTGCTGTCTATCAGAATAAGAAGCACTTGATTAGGTAGACAATTAGCCTGAAATAGGTCAGCTTCCTCTGAATTTGACTAATCCTCTTTTAAAACCATCTCATATTGTGGTCATTGCTACATGTTGTGACAATGAATTCAATAAGTTAATTATATGGAATAATTCTATCTTTTGTTTGTCTTCAAGCCATGGATAATTAAGTTCATTGGATGACCTCAAGGAATAATATTATTAGACAGAGGGGGGAGTCTTCTTTTGATTCACTTACATTTCTCCATACCTAATTTTACTCAGCAGGGGCTTTTCTAATTTGTAGGATCTGCACAGCAATGGTAATAGAGGAGGAGAGCCTAGACTGGGCTATTGGGTATTTTAGTTGCAGAGATAAATGTTGTTCATGCTTGGATTCAGAATCAGCCAAGGCAACTTACATCGCAGATGTAAGCTTCAGAGTCCTAGATTGTGATGCACGTATATACATACACACACACACAAGCACACACACACAACTCAGTTAAACGTCCTGTTTTTGCAGGATGAGATGACATCCTGCTAACAGGCCATAATATGAGATTGATGGTGGGCTGAAGACTTGTAGGAGTTGCAGGCCAAAACTGAGATGGAAATACAGCATGTCCAGCAATGAAGTGTGATAAAGTCAGGCTTGTTAGAAATAAGACTAGTAGAGCCAAGAGAAAAAAATAAATAAAACAGAGACACACAGTCAGCATCTATATTCTGAACAAAAAAAACTCAGATAGCAGATGGAATGAAATCATGGTTCATCCTTTTTACTAAGTGGTAAGATAAATAGAAAGAAGAAGCAGATGGTGAGAAAAAATATGGGCTTAAGGATCCATATAGCTGTCCTGATGATGAAGTGGAGAACTGTGCAGGAGGTAGTTTTGTTCTAATTCCTCCTTCTCTGAAGTGTTGGAACTTCATGAGACTTTCTTACCTGGAACCGTAATCCAAGGATCCAAACATTCACTTTACCATTCATGTGAGTTTTCTGTGCTAGCTCTCCTGCCTGATTTGGCTAAGAGTTTCAGCACCCAAACTATACAGTACACACCTTTCTGGAAGTAGACCTCATTGAATTCAGTAGCTTACAATTGTAAACAGACCCATATAGCAGAGTGCTCTGTTGACATGCTCTTTGGAAGAATCATGGGTAGAGTCATGGAGGCAGTGAGTCCAACTTCCTGCTCATTGTAGAAATCCAGATGAGACATTTTGCTTGAACACATGGAGAGGAGATGCTGGCATATCTTTTCCCAGACATCACACTGAAATGACTGGGGAATAAAAAAAAAAATCACTAGAAGACTTCTAAATGCAAATCACAAGGAATACGAGTTTCTAAGTGGAAAGACACTGAAGGCTTTTCTATCTGTTCCTTCAGCATATCTTTTGGAAAGTGGATCTTTACTGCTCATTTACAACCATGACCAAATATCAAAATAGACCAGATGATGGGCCAGTTGTTAAGCAACTTAGATTTGCTTCAGTGAAGCCATTCCTGTCCTGGAAGTGACATAATTCTGTAATTCACTTAACTGAAGCAAGGAGATGACACGATTTTCCTCGCTGAAGCCATTTGCTTCATCTCAAGCCACTTCAGGACAGCTCTGCAGCATTTTTGCCCCAACATTTGCTAAAGTGCTCCCAAGCTGAGAGTTTGGGATTGCCCACAGTGTGTGCTGAAGTCACTTGGCCAAGAAGTCCTTCAGGGCACACTGAAGTGCAGCTCCAGAGTGAGCAGGCTTAGCCAGAGCATCCCAAGTGGAAGATGTTTGGTGTACAAAGCAGGGGTGAGTTCCAACTTACCTCGCTGCCGGTTCGCTCCCTCCCGTGCCGCGTGGGCGTGCCTCATGAGCGTGCGCGCACTTCACACGCGCGCGCGTGCACAGTAACAAAAAATCCCCCCCCCAAACAAGCCAAAAAACAGAGGGCGACCGCATGCACAATGCCAGAAGTCAGCTTCTGCACATGCTCAGAAGGAAATTCAAAAAAAAAAAATTCAAAAAAAATGCAAAAAAAAGATGGCGGCCCCCACAGACCGGCACCGACCAATCCTGTTCGGTGACGTCATCATGACGTCACCAGCGGGCTGCTACTGGTTTGGGAGAACCTGTCCGAACCAGGAGGAACCCACCCCTGGTACAAAGCTTTGGGCCAGTGGTTTGGAGGGGATGAATGACAGCTCTTCCACAGTGCTTGCCAAAAGAGGAAATTAGAGTACCTAAAGACCTGGTTGGATACCTTTGGCGTGCAGTGCTGGATTGTGGAGGAAGATGTGTGTGCTGAAACCATTCAGTATACAAGGCCTTCTGTACACATTCAGTGGGTTTAAAATTGGTGATCCTTAGTGCACACTGCAAGCAATCCCACAGCACATGCAAAACCTGTTCAACCTAGAAACTTTTTGGAGAGCAATATGGGGGAAAGCTTCTCTCAGCTTAATCTTGTTCATGCATGAAAGAAAATGGTTGCTCTTTTATGTGGTAATGAATATTGGCAGTTTGGGGTGGGATGTGAGAAAAAGGAAATGCTAGTTTTATTATTTCAGATGTATGGCGTAGGCAGCACGGCATCTAACTGACCTTGGCCAATCCTGAAAAAAATTAAGCAAGTTGGATTCAATTAGTACTTGGATATGATGCCCCAGAGTTTTAGGCTAAATTGGAATGTTGGAAAAAAGACCCTCAAAAGCAGTGGCAGATCACTTCTATATAGTTGCTAAGAAATATATAGGCTGAATCCATATAGTCACCAGGAGTTAAGGAAAACGTTTATCTTCTAACCTACTACTTAGCTTCTTCTGAAGAAGGAGAATGAGTGAATTAATTTGGGAACACAACCTTTTTACAAGCTTCCAGTAACTTTACTAAGATCATTTTCCCTGTTCTTAGTTCTGCAGTTCATTTCTATACCTAGCTTCCTCAGTGTTCAAGGGTCAGTTATCCTGAACTATATACACTAAATTTCTCAATTCTTAAATCATACATTAGTCCTGATTTTCAGCTTCATCTTTAATTTGGGATAAGAGCATTATGGAAAGCTTGACGGATCAGATGTGAAAGTTATTCACATTTTGTTTTCTGTGGTAGTTAGATAAGGTCTACCTCATGGCCACAAGAATTAGGCCTATATCTTACCATCATACTTATATTTCTCAAAACATAGTTCTGACAGGCATAATGTCTTTGAGGTAGAGGCACTTTTTTTACAGCCACATAGACTCTTAACCTGCAGCAGAGATAACATAAGCCATTTCTCAGTCACAGCCCCTGTTGCTCTCTTTCTAACCTGTGCTATGAGGATAATAGCACAGGCAAGGCTGATGTGAAATCTTTTCTGAGGCAGATTGTTTTATTCTTTGAAAAGTGATGCCCAAATGCAATTTGGCTGACATCCTGTATTTCCCTTTATGGATAATCCCTACCCTATCTATGGGTACTTCTCAGTGTTAAAAGCAGCATTCAGTATAAATCATAAGGGAGAGGTTTCATTTCTGAAAACCAGGGACATTCTTTCTTTCTGTTTATTTTAACAAAACTACAAATATATTTTTCCTACATATTTCTATTATTTCCTGGAAAAAGTGTGATTCTTGGGTGACCTTATTTCACTTCCAAATGAAGAGAAATACTGATATGGAATTTGTATTGAAGAGAAAATCAAAGTTTCTCTTTACACAAGCACCAGTACTGCTATCCTTATATCATACAGGTTTCTTAATCAGAATCTATGCTGTAAGTCATTTTCATAACAATTACCACAAAAACAAAAGACCATGAATTGTATTTCTGCACAAAGATTCTTATCTCAGATTTGGTTGGCCAGATACCTTCAATAGAACGAACATATCCAACATACTTTATTCCTCCTACTTTCTCCACAACAACAACCCTCTGAGGTAGGTTGGCTGAGAGAGAGTGACTGTACCAAAGTCACCCAGTTGGCTTTCATGGCTAAGGCAGGACTTGAACACATGGTCTTCTGCTTTCTAGCCTGGTGCCTTAGCCACTAGACCAATCTGAATAATAACAACAACAACAGCAGCAGCAGCAGCAGCAGTAGCAGCAGCAGCAACAACAACAGCAACAGCAACAGCAACAACAGCAACAACAACAACAACAACTGTATTTTGGGAATAATAGAGCCTTATTTAGGGGAGAACCATTACATATTTTGTACTGATACATTTCACTGTTTTAAATAAAGCAAACAAGCTAACCTTTTTTTGTTTCATTATAGAATTACTTTTGATAATACGTACAGAAAAACATCATTTTCTTGAGTTATTTGTAAAAATAATAAAGGTGGGATACAAATAAATAAATAAAATTACTACTATACATTAGTAGTAGTCCTATTATTCTAAGTCATACTGAAAATGTTTGTAGAAGCTGTTAAATTTTATCAATATCCAATAGGCGATTTTGGAATTCTGGATCAAGATTTAGGTTTGGGTGATATTAAATTGGAAAAAGGCTTCAAGTACAATGAAGATGAATTGAGCCTGTTTTCTTCATTAGCTCTAAATCAAATAGTGCTATTTATGAAAATCCCTGGAGATAGTTGTTATTGTGTAGGACATGTGCCACTGCTAATATATGATAAATAGCAGGATAAATAACAGCAAAATCATGGAAAATTAATCAACATGGAAACCCTTTAGCAAAAGGAGAAATGGGTATTATTTGCTCGGTTTCCTGGCACTGAATCTCATTGATCTGTTCAAAGACCTAAGAAGGATCTCTCTTCAATCATGCATTGAAAACTGTTGATGATCACATTTCTAGATGTCTTTCACCAAAATTTAATACTGTACACAGATGGTATTGTCCACCAAATAATGAGTAGTCCGGTTCTTATGTCACCTAGTGGAAGCTGTATGATGAAGTTCAGGGTTCTCAGAAGAGAATGTAAAAAAACCCCCAACTATCTCTGGCCTCAGAAGCATTCCCCAGAATGCTTGCTTGGATCCATCAATGGTGAAGCTGAGCTCAAAAGACATCTTTGAGAGAGATGATGTTGGTCAGAGGAGCCTCTCTTGTGCTGTGGCTAGTGACAACAAATCTCAGTCTTTCATAAATCAAGAAATATGATGATAATCCTACCATTCATTTTTGCAGCAGAATCATCATGAAAATTTTAAAGTAATGAAGTATCGCATGGAGCTGGAGAGTTTTGAAACCCACAGAATAAATTATGAGAGCAGAGCTATGCAAACCATAGATGCCTGCTTTCAGTTGGGATATCAACTATGGTGACCATTCCCATGGTTTACATGCATCTCCCAAGCCTTTTTTTGTGGGCCACATGATTACACTGCCGCAATTTAATAGCAAATCACCAATATTTCCCACTAGTTCCGGTTAGAAGATAAATATATAATACAGTTAAAGATTTCATATAAACCTTTGCACTAAAACCAGCAAGACCCTCCACCCCCAAATCCCCCAATTTTTGTTTCAAAGTGCTTGAAAATGAAGCAAAGTATAAAATATTTTTCTTTTCTTGATGAAATTTTCCTCTAAATGATCAGATCATCTATTTTCTGCCAAAGATGCTAGTTTCTAATAGTAGATTTTGATTCCTATATAAATTTTGTCATCCTGATGGCCAAAGTACAATTAGGTCCTTGAGAAACCTCACCATTAATCAACATCCAACAACTGAGGGTTCCCACATAAATTGTTTCTTTACTGTACTGAGTTTTAGGAGTTAGTCAGAACTGAACATTCAGTTTTCTGTTTATCTTCATATTTAAACTAATTATCCTCTTTTATGTACAAGAGATACCCTAAGCTATCCACCTTTACTTTAGCTTCTGTTTCATAAACAGGGTGTGTTTATTTAGATGGATAAATAGATCTTGCAAATAACATGGAAGCTTTACAGGAGATTCCACTCACACTCACTAACATGCATACATATTTTATACCACAAATTGCTAACAAGGATAACTAACTAGTTCAATCAATCTAAGCCATTTGTTTTGTTTTGTCCTAATGGTTTGGGTGAACTTGTTTCCAAGGTTTAAAATAAACTTTTGGGACTTTTGTTTCTGAATAAATGAGCAACCACAATGCTTCAAAATCACAGGACTTGAGTTGTAAGAATTATTTTTCCAGGAAAGAGTACTTGTATTATTGTAATTATATAGCTCATATACTGTTTGTATAGTTTAATCACTTCAGGTATACATATTTGTTGTAATGAAGTTTATAACAGATTAAAGGTTTATGATGTCCTGCCTAATTGAAAACTAGTATGTTACCATTTCAAATATAGATAAAACACAAGACCTGCTCTCAAGTAATTTTAAATAAACTTAATAGTAGCTCAGGAAAGGGCTTCTGTATTTAAATGGGGTAGTAAATTACTGATTAGTTATTCCTGACTGAGGACCTTTCCCATTGGCACCTAACCATGGCAGAAATAAGCCTTGGGAACATGGCTTGCTTCCAGGATGATGCCTTTATCTCCTCTTTACCCTGTGAAAAAAAGTTTTCTCTTATTCCAACATCCTCCAGGGCTAGTTCAAAAAGTTGAGCTTTGTCACTTATTATATTCAGGTGACTGAAATTATTTCAGACAAAATGATTGGCAATAACCATTTTTAGATAATACTATTCTATTTAACTTAATTTGAGTTGATATACAATGTACCATCCAACATGACTCTCTAGCCTTACTGGTGTGAAGACTATATTATTTTCTTGTTTCTGAGTTCTGCCAAGCCACGGTAACTTTGTTCATGGGCTTGATGAAGCAACCATTGCCTTTGTCCCTAAAGATTGTTAAAAGCTGGTAATCTAACACTTGTTGTAAGCCACCCAGAGTCTCCCGGGAGTTGGGCGGCATAGAAATATAAATAAACTAAACTAAACTAAACTAAACTAAACTAAACTAAACTTAACAATGACTCTACATTAAACTTACAAAGTCCATGTCAAGGCTAACTTTAAACTGCAGACTTCCCAGCTGAAACATCAGGCCTTCCTTAGACTTTCTTGCTTCTTGCCTTCTTTTGTGTTTTATAATATCTGGCTTAAATAAATGGTTGGAAGTAGTCAAACTTGCATAGTCATTATTTTGGTCATATTCACTATATATTCAAGCTGTGGATTTTAGATTTGTGTCTCATAGTTACTCCCATTCATCCGATTTTCTATTATTCTTTCTATATCTATGTTTTTCTTAAACATCTAGTTCTCAGACTTTTTCATTTAGTCCTAGATTCTTCTAGTATTTGCATGTAAAGGAAATATCACTCCATTTTTTCTGATATTACCCCTGTGGCCCTATGCCCTTCTTGATCACTAACTTTATTCTATCTTCTTTGCTGGACTTACACTATTACTATTTAAATAATGAAAATCATTTCCATTCTTACCCTCTAGGAGTAATTGATTTTCCTTGCAAAATTGCCTTAAAAGTTGCTGTTAAAATTGCTTAAATACTCAGAATCTGGTTCCATCCTGGTTTTAAGTCAAGCCAAAATGTATCCCTGTGGGTAAGACATCTAAGTCCCCCTGTTCAAGAGCATCATCTCATCCACACACTGAAACCCTGCTTGTCTAGTTGGTTCTCTGTGTAGAATCAGTGAAACTTTGCACATTATTCATCATTGGCTTGGCTCTCTGTACTGTAGTAATTGTATTCAAAATAATCAATGGCAGTTCCTCTTTCTTTAACCACTAATGAGATTAGATAATCAAGACATATATTAAAATGCCCAAAAATATTTAGAGAAATATTCACTTACCCAGGGTATTTTAAGGCTCTGAGAATCCAGGACAAAATGTCCATTTAAACTCCACCCTATTTCTTCTTCTGTTTCTAGTAGTAATACTTTTTTACATAATATTTTGGCCACTAAAGTCAATGGTTAAATAAATAGCAGCATGTGATAAAATCCAAACCAAATAAATGAACCTTGGAATTATTGGATAAATTTCACTGCTTTGAATGAGAAGTGTTTATCCAGCAATATTATTTTGCATATTGGACCATTCTTTGAACAACTGCCCTCAATACCTTGCTCCTAAAAACAAGCAGGACTCGTAGTCACTTCTTACTTCAATTTTAGTAAATAGGGTTCTAGATGACAACTAGATGATATAAAAGTTTGAAGCATATAATCCCTTCCTCTGCTGCCCATAACTGGAAAGCTGTCAGATCATTCATTTCTATAAAACTGAATCAAGAAATCCTTTCATGGAAAAACAATCCTGCATTATCTTCTGAATGGCATAATACCATTGTCCATACCATTGCCCTTACTAATTACAAAAACCAAAACACCCCATATAGTCTTATTCAGTTATTTAGAAATGATGGCTCCATTTCAGAATGACACAAAGTGGGGCACACACGGCATTGGGGGGGGAAATCCTGCTCAGTATGTGCTTTCTATGTGTTTCTTAGTAACAAGAACAAATGTACCCAATCGTAGATGAAGATACACATGGCAGATATTACAGAAGAGAAAGGTGTTGAGGATTATTTTAGAGCTATGCTGTGGAAGGAGAAAATTTTTCTTCCTTCCATCCATCACAAGAACTAATAACAATGAATAAAATTAATTATCATAAGAATTGATGCAGTTGATCCAAAATGTCTCCACAAACACTCGCCTTAAAATGCATGGACAGAATATCTCTTTCACTTTGTTGTTTACTGCAAAGGTGGAAAACTCTTCTAATAATGCATTGTCTTGAAACAAAGACTAAAGACTGGAGACTAACTTTCTATCACCTTACCTATCTTTTTAAAGAAAAAAAATATAGGGGATGTTACTACTGTCCTAAACTTGCATCCAGATATTTAAAAAATCAGCTTAATACAGGACACTGTCTGATTTGCCTTGTTAATTTGGGTGGAATGAACAAAAGTCAAATAAAACACCTGAGAGGCCACATAGGACAAATGCAGGAATTGCTACCTCCTGATAGGCACTTATGCCTTGAGGTTTCAGTATAATGGTAGTGGTGATGGTATATTTCCTATTCTTATGGCCTCAAAAATTTTGTCAAAGAGACAGTGTAGATCCTTCAACATATCCTTCAATCCTACCACAATTATGAAAACAACAACAACAACAACACACACACACACACACACACACACACACACACACATATATATATATATTTTCTTTACAGGGACTTGTTTGTATTGATACATAGATATACACAGAAAGAAAGAGATAGAGATAATAATAGGCAGAGAGAAAGGAAGAGAGACAGAGGTACACAAGTGGTGCACACATACACGTGCCCCCTTCACAAAAACAAATGAATCTTCTACTCCATTGTGAATTGCCTGAATCACTCCTCACTTCTTCTGCCTTTTGTGTCTTTCTTGCCTTGTCGCTATTTTTTTTAAATTCCAAGTTGAATTGGAATCTGAATTGCAGGTCCAAGTTAGTTCTTGGTTGGCAAATTTGCAAATCTCCCTTTCTGTAAGTTGGAATCCCATTTGTATAATTTCTCCTCACATACTGAACAAAAGTGTAGCTAAGGATATAAACTGGAGACTTAAGAACTATTGTCTGTTTTCTTTCCCTTAACAAGGACAATATCTGTTAGGATGACATATCAAAAATTAATGAAAAAATCTGTCCAAAATGTATTCATCAATACCAGAAGAATCTTAGAAATAAAAGTTATCAGTCCAGGTTTGCCTGTTCTTCAAAAACAAGTGGCACCAGATACTTTCAGATCAATTTTCCCAAATTGTAAAAGATCACTGAGCTTTTGTGACCAGCTGAACTAAAAATCTGTGGGTTGACTCAATTTGGTTTGTTTCAGATGAAATTAGATATTCACTCTATCTATCATTTAAAAGTCCCAAATACATCCTTTCTCTCATAAACCTAAAAGAAAGAGACATTCTATCACACTCTTGGAAGTTTACAAAGCTCTGTCTTTTAGCAAAATCTTAAGGTGGCAACTTCCACAGAATAAACATGAAACTTGGAAATCTGGGCAAGAAAAAAACAAGTACTAAGAAGCTGTGGGACCCATCCAAGAAATGGCTGTTTTGTCAGTCCATTTGACTCTTTCAAGGAAAATCAGGAGACACATTTGTTTGCTGATCATATAACAGGAAGGACAAAGAAAGGAGGAGACTGAAGAGAAAGAGATGGGAACAAACTGCCACTGAGTTGAAGCAACTTCCCCTCAACTACGCGTATTCTCAAGCAATAACAACGCTATCTGTATTATATACCCAAGAATACCCGTCATTGAAGGGAGCATAGTCATCAAGCCAACCTGCTGAGTCTTCTTCAGCAAACCCTCACAAGCGAAATGGCCCAGTTAATGGATCTTGGCCTGCAAGAGAGGCAGAAAAGAAAGAGGCTTCAGATAGAGGCAAGCCCTCAAGGAATTCATTCTAAAAACCAAATGCAGAACAAGTCAGCTATGTAAATGCCACAGCAAACAATAAGAAAAAAAATCATCAACAGCAATCATCTTAATTGATTTGTCCTTGTGGGACAAGTATTTCTGTATATTTAGTTGTCATTAACGAGGACCATAGAGATACAATTCTTTGCTATGCCCATAAGACATAAGGCTACACCATGGCTGGCATGAACTCAAATCCAAGACTATCATAACAGTGTGACTTCATTCTCCACCTGTGAAATCTCAAAATAATCTGACATGAAAGTAAAATAAGGGAATATTGTTTTATGTTAAGACTTTGAATGGAATGGCTTATAGATCTAACTTGATCTAAATAATTTCTCCAAATCCTTAATGAAACCTCATGTTAGCAGGCTTCAATGCAAAGGGCTTCAGATGCCACAGAAATTGACAACATAGGCAAATGGAGGATGGAAATAAAAGTGGGGGAAGAAGCGAACACTTAGGGCATTGTGACCCTTTGTGCACACACACCCCATGAGCTTCTGCAATAGAAGTCTTACAATGTGACTTCACCTGACAGGCAATAGAGCAGGACACTCATTTGTAGATGTATTAGTGCAAAGTTAAAAAAAAACAAAAAACCATAGTGCTCCTCTTAATTGCACAGACCAGTCTGCAAGCATGTCCAGATGCCCACTGAAGATGACTCACTTCATAAAGCTATCTAAACCTGGTGTCATAAAGGTTCTTTTGAAAGCATGGAATTACATGAAGCAGAAAACCTTCATAGTTGTCTTTCTCATAGCCCCAAATGACCATAGTTGTAAAGTGTTTGTTCAAAGCAGTGGTTTAAACGTGGAGGAGGGTGGCTCTTTAACCATCTCTTGAGCTGAATCCAGAAACTCAGAAGGAATTAAGGGAGGGTTTTGCTTTACTTTGGCAATCATTATGTCTCTCTGGGAAGTCTCTTTTGACAACGTTAAGACCTTCTGGCCTAACAAAGACACCATCCACATACAGATGACTAATCACGAAGATGATACCTATATACAGGATATACAAAAGTGTTTGTACTTCCTAGCATTTTGTTCTGCAAATTTCACCATTCCCCGTGCTTTACCATATACTGTAATTCTGATTACAGTGCAAAGATGTGTAGCAAAACTGACCCCCTCAACATGCACATTTTATGCAATATCATAGATGAGTGTCATGATGCAAATTCTTTTATGCACAATATTCTAAACTGTCCTGTTTATAAGTGTTGATTTGAATTCCTCTTTTACAGCTGTAGAAATTGAGGTAGATAAGTGATTGGGCCAGATAATTCCTAGTTGCACCAGATCAACTGACCTTTTCTGTCAGATCAAGAAATGGGAACTGGAATAAGGAAAGAGGGGTGGCTTTTGTGGCTGGAAAATGATAGTACATGGGGATTAGGGTTTCTGGGTTTGTAGCTTTCACAGAGATAAAGTATCCCATTATATCCTTTCACTTCCATATAATTCTATTTAAATCTCTGTTGTCAGAGCCCCTAAAAGCAAAATCTTAGCAATATCTGCTTCCTGATTGAAGCTTGCTTAGTTTTTGATGTCCAAAAGGCACATGTTTGTACAGAGACCCAGAATTGCTGCTGCCCAGTTCCAATTCATGCACACATTCCTGTCATGTCTATACATTGTCACACACTCTTGGTGACACTGAAGCAGATCACTTCATCCTGTTGCTTGGCCCTGACAGTAATAAAGAATGGACTGAATTGCAGGCCAGCTTCCTACTTGGATGCTATTGTATTTGCCACAGCTGTTTTACCTCCAGCACCAAGGACAGCTCCCACCAGCCTCTCTTAACCAAAGTAATAATTGCTGAGTGCCTGGTGGAAATCTGGAGGCGTTGGCAATGAATTCCATTAATGGAGGGCTCCAGATTGCAGCTCACACATTCAGTCTGTTCTACTGGTATTGGAAGAAGACTGCAGCAGGCAAAATGGATTGCAAACTACAGAGACCTGAGATACCAGAGCCATACAGTAGTGCAATTGGATTTGCTTTGGGTGGAAAGAGAAGCTTTCATTAACTTTGCACTAATACGTATTCCTGACTAATTTTAGTTCAGAAGACAGTAGATGTTTTTACTCTGATGATAGGAAATGAAAGTAGATAGAAGAAACCCAAATGTCTATGCCTCATCTACATTTGACAGTACTAGCCATGTCATCTTTCTCACTTAGATGGATGTTCTTTAAGTGACTCTGAATGCAACTTCCAATGCAAGGTTTTCCTCCAAAAGCAAATCAAGACATTTATAGCATTGTGTTTTTAAATATATTGTTATTAAATGCATTAACAACAATAATTTTCTTGTTTGAGAGACAGAGTGATTATATTGTATGTGTCAGTTAAAAAACTATATGAATAAGCATAAACACTTGGATTTAGAATGAGTGCCTGTTTTTGTATGAAAGGTTAGCACACAGAGGAGCAAGGAAATTGTTTCTTAGGAAAACATAGATGCACACATATACACAAACACACCACAATGTGATTTTTCCATGTATCCCATATTTTGACTCACCAGAGGCCTCCAAGGCAGTAAGTTAGATGCAAAAATTATCACGTTTCTAATAATACAACCCATGAAAAACAAAAAATAAATATTTGAAATATTGGGTATGTCTTTAATTTATAATTATTAAATAATTATTGGGTGGTAAACCTTCCTGTTTAAAAGCCCGGCTTCCTAATCAAAAATATGCAATTAATCTGATGAGTTGAGGTGGGAAGGGAGCAAAAATAAATAAATCACAATTCTATCATTTCTCTCCCCCTCCTCGAAAAAAACTCCATGTAATAAAGAATGCCTGTTGAAAAATCTGGTAGAGGAAATATGAACTAACCCTCAGCCCTGAGGAGAGGAGGCAAGAAAAGTCAGGTGGGGATCATTATAAAACGACACCAAAACAACACACACCCAAACAAAAGGAAAGGATGTAGCGGTGGGAACAGAGGGAAATGTGAAGGTGTGAGTGTGTGTGTGTGGGGTGGTTTTGGCAAGCCCCGCTTTTTCCCCTTCCACGTTGCCACACCTTAGTTAATGCCATCTCGGTAGAGAAGCCAAAATACATCATTGAAACTCGTCCGGTCTCCAACGCGCAAGAGTACAGGCAGTGAAGGAAGCCCGAACAATCCCGAATTCCGGAGGCTTCAAGCAGAAATGCCGCCTTGACGGAAACCGAGGCGAAAACACAGAGACAAGATAGCCCTCGACTCACCCGTGTGCTTCTCTCTCCCTCTCTTTTCCGCCGCCCCAGGAGAGCTCGCCTCTTCCCAGGGGCTCCATCCGCCTCTTGCCCCCGATCTGGTCCCTTCTCTCTTCCCAGCCGAGGAAAGCCCTGGATTTCTTTTGGAATCCCATCCCGATGTGTAGGAAGATCACGCCCGCCCCCCCGCTCCCTCTTTGCCCGCTCCTCTTCCCTCCCCTTTCCACGATCCCGCCGAGGTTCCCTCTTCCCCACCCACCCGGGTCCACAAACCTCCATGTTTCTGGAGAGAGAACCTCAACCTTTCACTCCCAGCCGCTCGCCGAGCACAAAGGGGTAAGGCAGCCGGCAGAGCCTTCCTTCTCCTGCGTCTTGACCGACCTGCGAGGACGGCCCACCCCCGAACGCGCCCCCCACCTCAACTGGGCTCTGGCTGCCGCTCTGATGCCCCAGACGCTTTCCGCCGAGGAGGAGACCGTCTCTCGGGACGCGCAAGGGCCGAAACCTACCGCCCATTGGAGACGAGAGGAGGGCGGTGAGACAACGCCGAGCCGAGCGGTGGGAAGCCCAGCCGGGGGCCAATGGTCGGGCCCGGCCCGGCCCAACCTCGCCTCCTGCTACCACGCCGCTTCTCCGGCTGGCCTGGGAAGGCGTGGGTAGGGCCAGGTGGAGCGGGAGCCTAACGGGCCGCGCGTGCTGGGCCGCCGCCCGGGCGATCCGACGCCTCAGTCGTTTTCGAGGACCAGGGCGCCCGAGCCGGCCCTAACCTGAGAGGAGGAGGCATCGGGGCGCCCTTGACTGAAAAGGCCCGGATCGCTTTCGTCCCGTCCCCACGGAGGTTCTGCACGGAAATGGTTTGGAGGGGCCCACAAATTGAAGGAACCAGTGCAAATTGAGATGAACGCCGGGGGGGGGGACACAAGGGGACCCGGGGCATTGTTGTCGGTTTCACCCTTCCAGGTTTAAATGTGAGGTCTTATCTTGGAAAATGTGGCTTTACATTTCTTAGTCTCCTTTTTTTGCATTTCTGCATCTTAAACCTGGTATCTCACAGGCTGTCAGTTATCCTATTATGTCAGTTAAATGATGATGAATGGTGATGAATGATAAAGATGATGAAGATGAAAGAGGTTGAGGAAGACATATTGGCCATGAGGAAAAAAGAAAACCCATGGAGGGGAATTTTTTATTAGGCCAATTAAAATTAACAGTAGCAATTGCATAGCCAGGGTATCTAATGCTTTCTGTAAATAGTCTCTAAATACAGGGCCAATTGTGTCTCTATATTTGCAGTTGGTGGAGAGGCTGCTTGAGATCTTGCTGTAGTCTAGTCATTTATATTTATTTGGAAATTAGTAATTACATTCAAATTATAAGCATAAGTAAACATATCTGAACCATAAATCTATTCCAAATTTCTTTGAATAGCTGTATATTGGTAGCAATAATTTTCAAAACAGTTGATCTGGAGCTGGTTGCAAGTGTCATCTCTCTGGCCTTATTGCATGGCTCCCCTATTTTGACAGGTGTGGCCTCCTGGTTTGATGCCTGCAATGAAGTGGGAAAAGCAGGTTACTGACCTATAAAAAGTCACTACTTCCCCATCCCAGCATTCATGTCTTGATTAGTGGATGGGTTTTCTCTGTTTAGAAAATGGAAAGATTACAAATCCAGAGAGTTCACCATATGAAGATGGGACAACATAATTCAATTGCACACCAAAATAAGGGCAATAGGCATGAGGACAAGGAGTTTTATGTAGCAGTTCACACACATACAATACATGCTCACAAATCCTTAATATAGAGAAGAAGGCAGTGAGAAGTGTCTTTTGAACAACCCCCAGTGATATTATCTGGGGGGAAAAACTTAAGTGGTATAGCATGCCTCTGCAGAAAAATCTCTCTACTACCTGTCAGAGCCATTTTCCTGTCCCTTACTCTGATGCCTTCCAATGACACCCACCATTTCCTTTGCTTTATGGAAACAGAGACTAATATACACACACTCTTGCTGCCCAACGTCTGTCAAAAGATTGCCCTGCTGAGCAAAGTCTCAACTCTCCACTCCTGGTTTCATGAGTTCAGCAGACATGGTGCTGAGACACTAATTTCATTGTCACAGATTCAGTGTTTAAATTATTGATGTCAAAGCAAAGGCCTCTGAAGTGTCCAAGCTCCCCCCCCACCTTGATTAAGCAGGGACAAAGGTCATGAGGTCTGTCTGCTCCCAATACCCTTACATCACTGCCCTCTGCAGCTGACACTTGGCTTATTTCACATATTGGAAAGTGGAGAAATCTGGAAAGACGAACTGAAGGGAAGAGGAGGAGCTGATACTTTACATATACAAGAATAGGAATAACTGCAGCCTACATGATTTCTCTTGTCATAGATTCCAGAATACAATACTCACCTATGGGCAGACAGACGGAAAAGGAAGGAAAGATGCAAGGATATATTCCATGATGAAACTTTGGGGGCTTTCTCCACAACTCTGTGGAAGAGACATCTCCCAGGAACCCCTAGAGCTTTGACATCAATAATTTAAACACTGAATCTGTGACAATGAAATTAGTGTCGCAGCACCATGTCTACTGAATTCATGAAACCAGGAGTGGAGAGCTCACTGCCAAAACTCACATCAAGGCCACTGATAGGCAGATTTGGCAGGTAAAGCCCATCAGGCTTGTTTTTAGTGAGGGTTTAGTGCTCTTCCAGAAGACACTGTCAAAATGTCCCCTATTGAGCGAATTCAAGTGGGAGGGGAGTGGCCTGATAAAATGCAAGGAAAGAGCACGTATTTTCACCAAGAGCAGCAAACAAACAAGAGGACATTTGGGCTAACATAAATACACGTGGCAAAACATGTTCTTTTCTTATCTGTTAATGAGATCTGCAGGTTTTCTTATGATAGCTTCTTAAGCTAAATGCTATATGTTGAGTGATGCTCATGTGTAATAAATGTGAAGACATAGATATTCTGAACCAGGCACAGAAGACTGCTCAAAGAAGGATGCATTCATTTGCACAGGTTCTTCTACAAGCAATTCTGGGTCTTCAAAATCTAGACATAATCATACATGAGGGTATTTCCATGCCCGCCACATTGAACTTTGATCATTTGAGCACAATCAGTAAAGGGCCATCATCCAGCCATGTTCCAGGCTCTGAGCATCTTCTTCATCCATCCCTTTGACCAAGCCTGTGCAAACAGCAGCCTGTTCTGTCTGCCCTCATGTTTACCTTCCTGAGATGACAGCACAACCACACTCATAAAAGGAGGACCCCTGGGAAGGCAGTGATTAAATCATGGTCTGCCCAAGCAATCCATCTCATGTACCTGAACTCTGTTAATGGGAGGCTAATGGTGGCAATGCCTGCCTGGAGGGGGCTCTGAAATATTTATCAACAGATTGCATCGATAAACTGAAGCACCTGCTCCTTATCAGAGGAATGAGATGACTAGCATCTCTCTATGAAAATTACAAGGGCATGGGATGCAAAATTCAGATGAAAGACCACGCAAGGAAAAGGAAAAAAAAAAGAAAATCTGGGAAGCCAGCATGCCCAGATGAGCAGCTGCTTTCTCATGTGCTGACAAAACCAGGGGACTGCTCTTTATTGCCACATGGGGAAAAATAAAGCTGGGCCCCAGGGGAGGCTTCCTCTCAGTACAAACAGCAGATGCAGCTTTCCACTGCCCCCATCTGGACAAGGGGCCTAGCAAGGGCAATTGGTTAAAATCTCATTAATGCTCCCCCAACTCTAATTGTATGCTGGATCCAATGCCCTGCCCATATGCACCCCCACATGAATGTAATAATATCTGATACAACAACATCACTCACTGACAGAGGAAGACAATGAGAAGATCGGAGAAATTTTCCTCCCAGCTGTGGGACTGAAAAAAGATCAGCTTTTGGCAATGATTGAAGCAGGCCATCCTGTTTGTTTGTTTGTTTGTTTGTTTGTTTATCATAAAATGTTTTATAAAATTTGCCAAACTTCAATCCCATGGGAGTCATGGGTTCTGAATTTTGGGTGCATTCTGTAAGTTGGCCTGTTTTGGGGTACCTGGTTCAAAAATTGTTGCCCCACTTTAGGTGCATACTTTGGCCCAGTCAAAGGTCATCCTTTCAGAGATATTTCCTTATCAGATTCCCCAGTGCCTTAAAAAATAGCAGAGCTTCTAATGTACTTGAAAAGTTATTTAAAATTCAGGGAGATATTTAGAAATGTATCTTTCTTGAAAGTAGTTCATATTAAACTGTATACCACATCCAGCTTCAAGAATTGGCCTCAGGAAATATTTTATGACATTTTGTATTATGTCATAAAATGTTTTATAAAATCTGCCAAATTTCAATTCTTTGGGTCAAAAGGTTTTGTCCTGCGAGCCACCATTTCTCCCAATTAAAGGTAACAGACATGAGAGTTTTAATAATATGTAGATACTAAATAAATGGAGCCACCTCACAAGATCCCCAATCCTCTGGGGTCTCCAGGCTTGCTGGCATAACCAGGTTTTAATGGACTCTCAGAAGTGTTGAGGCCAACCTCACTTCAGCGGGGAGAAGATTCTACAATACAGGAGCCACAGCAGAAAACCCCCACTGCCTAAGGCCTGCCAAATGTAGCACCCTAGCTGATGGAACCCATAACCTGCCCACTATGCTGGATCTGGTGGGATGAGCAGATGAAATCTGGAGAGGTGGACCCTCTGTAACCTGGTCCTATGCCACGAAGGGCTTTAAAAGTTGACATCTTCACTTTGAATTGGACTCAGAAGCAGACCGATGTGGCTCACAAACCATAATTATGGTTTTCTAGGAGTATACACAACTGCCTGTGCCACTGCATTCTGCACTGGTTGAAACTCTAGATATGCTTCAATGGCAGTCTCATGTAGAGCGCATTACAGAAGTCCAAATGGGAGGTGACAAGGGCATGTATAACAGTGGGCAGACCCCTCCCCTACCCCTCCCAATCCAGGATCAAAGCTGTGCAAAGAACCTCCTAGCCATGATTGCAGTCTGATCTTTGAGTAGGAGTTGTGAGTCCAGGAGGATTCCCAGATTGCATACTGCGTCTAGGGCCATGCAACCCCATCCAGCAGCAAACACGGCATAGATTTAAATCAGCAGCCCTGAAAAACCAAGCCACTCAGTTTGTCGGAGTGTTGTTGCTGTTGTTCCCCTATGAGATCCTCATAGCCTCCAGGATCAGGGTAAGTTATCACCTAATTCATTAGGGGCAGAAATGTACAGTATAATTGGGGGCAACCAATGAGCAAACCTGGTGCCTCATGTAGATGCTAAATAGAAGAAAACACCAAACTCCTGCAGCACCCCACATAGTAGGGGCTGTGGAGTGGGGTATCTCTCCTATCCAACTACCACTGGCTGGAATCAGTCCCAGACAAAGAGGGTTACCAAAGAGGGTAACAACACCACAACACCCATCTCTGGTCCTGTGAATTGATCCAAAAGGATACATGGTCGATGGTATGAAAGTTGCCAAGAAATCAAGTAAGGCAAGAATGGACACACATCCACCCACCAACACTCTGTTATTACGTCATTACGTGCTGTTTCTGTTCCATACCCTGCCCTGAATTCTGAGTGAAAAGGATGCAAATAATCCATATAAGTGGGAAAACATGAATGTCCCCACTCCAGACTGGCCCCGCTAGATCAGATTATCAAGGCCTTCAGTCCACAAAACTGCTACAGGCAAGCTGAAGTTCGAGAGAAACTTACAAGCACGGAAATTGTCTCCCATTGCAAGTTCCTATGATGTGCGTCCAAAGTTTTGTGTGGCTAAACCTGGCAAATGTATTTTCTTGGGGTACACACAATGGATTAGTTTGAATTAATTTCTATCTAGACTTCTCTGTTGCAGACTCACATGTTGAAAACCAAACCAAAACCAAATTCTAGTTTTCTGCAAGACAGTAGGCAGCCGATTTTTTGCTAAATCAATGATTATAACTGGAATTTTCTTTATCATAAAATCCAACAGAGATGTGTGAAGTTGTTGAACAGTCAACTATTCCAGTTGAAAGATCTCTTAGTAATTCAAACAAATTCTTTTGAAGTACGTCTCAAAAGAACACTAGCCCATTAATGCATTTTGGATTATCTTTATTCACAGGAATAGTATCAGCAGAAAAAAAAAGACACCCATTTGTGAAACAATCAATACCAACGTACCATGTCTGGTTGAAAAGGAATGGTGAAGACCGTGCAATTGAGAATGAATAGCAAGAATGTTAATTGCTTTAGACACAATGCATATCATTTATCATTCCTGGACAGTAGATATGTTTTCCCAAGAGCAACACATAATGCCATCAGCTCCTCAAAATCAATCCTGCTTCTAATAAAAGAAATACACCAGATCAACCACAAAGTCTCTATATTACCAAAGTAACAAGTGGATTGAGAGGGTGTGTACAATGTCAATTGTTTTTCTCGTTTATTGCAAAGAATAATAGAAAAACAAATCTAATAACTAGAATCTGTGGAAATTAAGTTGAAAATATTCTTTTTGTGCATGCACACATAAAGCAGTAAAGCAAAGCAACATCTGAATGTATTTGTGATATATTATAATCATAGGGCTGGAAGGCTCCTTGGAAATCTAATCCAACCCTCTACCCAGGAAAAGAGTACTTATTCTATCCTGGGCAAATGGTGGTCCAATCTTTTCTTGCAGCAGTGGCGCATCCACAATTCTAGGAAGCAAGCTCCTCCATTGACTAATTGTTCTCACTGTCAGGAAATTTCTTCTTAATTCCAGCTTGCATCTCCCTCTGATGAACTGCCACCCATTGCTTCTGTCCTGAACGTAGGTGCTTTGGAGAATAAATCAATCCCCTTTTACCTGTGACTGTTCTTCAAGTATTGGAAGATGGCTGTTATCTTTTTTTGTTAAGCTAAATCTATCTATATCTATATCTCTCTCTCTCTCACTCTCTCTCTCTCTCTCTCTCTCTCTCTCTCTCTCTCATCTATCTATCTATCTATCTATCTATCTATCTATCTATCTATCTATCTATCTCTATCTCACTGGAGGCTTTCAAGAAGATATTGGACTGCCATTTGTCAGAAATGGTGTAGGTTCTCCTGCTTGGGCGGGGGGGTTGGACTAGATGACTTACAAGGTCCCTTCCAACTCTGTTAATCTAATCTACTGTAATCTATCAAATTTATTAATCGCCCATCTCCTCACATAGGGACTCTAGTTCCCTCAATCTTTCTTCATATGGTTTAGCCTCCAGGCCCCTTAACATCTTTGTTGCTCTTCTCTGTACTCTTTCTAGGGCCTCAGCATCCTTTTTGAATCATGGTGACTAGAACTGGATTCAGTATTCAAAATGTGGCCTCAAGGCCATCTTAACAGCATTATGGGCCCCGGGCAAAGCAGTGTACTGGGGCCCCTATGGCAACTACTCACAGGAATAAAAATGTAAATGGTCGATAAAATTAAACATATATGTTACGTACGGACGTACGGAGCACAGATTTGTATATCCGCCGCTGATTGGTTAATCTAGCAGCGGGAGAAATGAACTGCTGTCAGTGGCCAGCTAGGCTACAGGGATGCCCTTAAAAGCAGCATCCCTGCAGCCTGCCGGCAGTTCTCGTATTGCTACAGCTTGGATAATAAAGGTGCTGAACTGTTCCTGTGTCTTGTTCCTTCTTTCGTGCCCAAATCTAACACTGGTGACGAAGGTGGGATTTTGAAGAAGGACAACAGAACAAAGGCACCTTGTGGCATCCGTGGCCATCTTGAAGCAAGTATCGTCCTGCTCCGGCCAAACTGAGGATGGCTACTCACACATCTCCCGCTCCAGCAATCTTCGATCCAAAGACGGAAGAATAACCTACATGAGCCAATTCCGCATGTTCCTGGAAGCCAACAACTTCCAAGATCTACCAGACAACAGGAAGAGGGCTCTCTTCCTAACTTACTGCGGGCCAAAAATTTATAAAATGACACAGACCTTGGTGGCCCCCATGGACATCGAGTCCATTTCATGGACAACTCTACAGACAACCCTAAAAGAACATTACGCTCCCACAGCAACACCGATGGTCAGCCGCAACGAATTCTATCATCGCTGCCAACACGAAGGCAAAACGATAAATGACTTTGTGGCTAAGCTCCGGGAGATCGCAACGAAGTGCGAATTTATAAATCCGGAGGACATGATGAAAGATTGAATCATTCTAGGAATGAGAGATCTCAACCTCCAAAAGAAGTTGCTGATCCGGCGGGGAGCAACGTTCAAGGATGTCGTGGAAGAAGCCAGAGCCGCCAAATCCTCGGACAACTCAGCAGCCGACATCCAAAAGACCAGCGCCGTCCATCGTACCCACCGGGAGCCTGACTGGATGACCGAGGTTCCCTAGTATGATGAGGAGTCAGAGGAGGAAGAACCAGTGCACCGCATATACCCGGAACGAAGGGTAAGCCTCAGAGACATTGAGACAAGGCAAGCCCATTGTTCAGGCTGCCTAGGGGGCCATGTCAGGGCGGTCTGCAAATTCAAAGATGCCATTTGCCGCCGATGCCAGAAACGAGGGCATATTGCAGAAGCTTGCAGAGCCACCCAACTGACCCCGTACCAGCCAGCCCCCTTCCAACCCAGACCACCCATGGGGCAGGGAAGACAAGGGCAGAACAGAACAGGGGGCCAAAGAGGCAAACGCCAGGACGAGTACCAGAACCAGGACAACCGGGGGATCTACAATACGACTGTGGGCCACTCCGACGCCGGTTTGGGAAAAAAGTTCCACATCACCATGTCTATTGAGGGGACCCCCTGCAAAATGGAGCTAGACACCGGCTCTGTGTTCACCATAATGTCCTGGGACACATTGATGCAAGTTCAGCCAAAAATCACGCGGCAACAGCTTAAACCGCAATGAATCTGGCTCAACTACTTCCAGGGGAACCCCATCCGAGTCTTGGGGAGAGCTGAGATACCCCTACAATTCAAAGAGTTCAAGGGCAAGCTACCCCTGACCATCGTCGAAGGGCACAGGCCAACCCTACTCGGAGTGGAATGGCTCAAGCCTCTAGGCATTTGCATCACCGGCTTGCATCAAATAAAGGGGGATGAACTTGACAAGCTGCTTGCGGACTTCCGAGACGTGTTTGACAGGAGTCTAGGTAAATATAAGGGCAAGCCCATTTCGTTTAACCTAGACCCCAGCGTCACCCCCATTAGATTAAAGCTCTGACGAGTCCCTTTTGCACTCCGGCCTAAAGTGGATGAACAACTGGACAGGTTAATCGCCCAAGGGGTCCTAAAGCCAGTTGACCATGCCACGTGGGAGACCCACATTGTTACCCCGATGAAGCCAGACGGGTTGATCCATGTGTGCACTGTCTATAAGTGCACCATTAATAAGGCACTACAACAAAACGCTTACCCAGTGCCAGTGGTGCAACACCTATTGCACTCCCTAGGGAATGGTCAGATTTTCACCAAACTGGACCTGGCGCAAGCATACCACCAGTTGCCAGTGGACACAGCCAACGCAGAAGCCCAGACTATTGTTACGCACAGGGGGGCATTTAAGTGCAACTGCCTGTAATTTGGGGTAAGCGTGGCCCCAGGACTGTTCCAAAGCATGATGGAATGCTTGCTACATAGCATCCCCGGGATGGTTCCCTATTTTGACGATGTCCTCATGTCGGGGGACTCGAAGGAACAACTCGTAAGCAGGCTGCGCGAGGTGCTGGGACGTTTCCAACAAAGAGGCCTCAAAGTAAAGTGGGACAAATGCAAAATAGGGTCCCTAAAGTAGAATTCCTGGGATTCCTAATCGACGGGTCCGGCATTCGTCCCACAGACGTGAAAATAAAAGCCATTAAAGAAGCGCCGACCCCCAGGAATAAAACGGATTTGCAAGCGTTCCTTGGCTTACTCAACTTTTATGCCATCTTTTTAAAACAGAAGGCGACCGTTGCTGAGCCTCTCCACAGGCTCCTGGGGAAGATGGCCATGTGGACATGGGGACCGAGAGAGGCCAACGCTTTTGCAGCTGTAAAGGACTTACTTTCATCAAACAGCGTCCTCATGCAATACAGTCAGACCCTCCCCCTGATGTTAACGTGCGATGCATCCCCTTTTGGAGTGGGGGCTGTCCTCAGCCATCAACTTCCCAACGGATCAGAAGCCCCCATCGCATATTACTCCAAAACACTATCACCAGCTGAGCGGGATTACAGCCAACTGGACAAAGAAGCGTTTGCAGCAGTGGCTGGCATCAAGCGTTTCCATGAATACCTCTACGGCCAGAAATTCAAACTTGTAACAGACCACAAACCATTACTGGGTCTTCTCGCAGGCAACCAACAAACTCCCCAATACATGTCTCCCAGGATGACACGTTGGTCTATCTTCCTGTCTGGCTATAGCTACAAGCTGACCCACTGACCAGGGAAGAGCATCGGACACGCCAACGCTCTCAGCCGCTGCCCCACATCCAAACTCATGGAAGACCCCGCACCTGTGGCCGAAGTCTTACTGGTCGACATTGAACGAACCAGCCCTGTCACATCTCAGGACATCGCAGAACACACCGTGAAAGACACAATTTTGTCCAAAGTCATGAACTGGGTGTTAAGGGGATGGCCACAGGAAGAAGAGGGGGAAGAATTTAAACCTTTCAAAAATAAACAGATCGAACTGTCCATACTAAAGGGGTGCTTGCTGTGGGGGGAGCGAGTTGTTGTACCACAGAGCCTACAGAAAAGGGTGATGGAGACTCTGCATATAGGGCACCCCAGAATAGTGCACATGAAAGCACTAGCCAGGAGTTACCTGTGGTGGCCTAAATTGGATCAGGACATCACCGAGTGGGTGGCGACCTGCCTGCCATGCCAAGAAACCCAACTGGCGCCGCCACGGACCACACCATTAGAGTGGGAAATACCCAAGTCCCCTTGGTCAAGAATCCACATAGACTTTGCGGGACCTATGGCGGGACAGGCGTTTTTAATAGTGGTGGATGCCTACTCTAAATGGGTGGAGGTCATGACCATGCATACCTCAACTACGGAAGCCACTATACGAGCTTTGAGGAGGATTTTTGCAACTCATGGCCTGCCAGACGTCCTCGTGTCAGACAACGGACCCCAGTTGACAGCCAAGAACATGGAGTCATTCCTGGCCGACCTGGGAATAAGGCATGTGCTCATCTCGCCATTCAGTCTGGCTAGCAACGGCCGGGCGGAAAGAATGGTGAGAATGACAAAAGAGACTCTAACTAGAATGGGCCCAGGGAACTGGCAAGAGCAGATCAACCAGTTCCTACTTGCCCAACACATCACACCTTGTGCGGCTACCAACCGGAGCCCTGCAGAAATGCTGATGGGATGGAAGCTAAGGTCCCAATTGGACAGATTGAACCCCAACTACCACCCGGAGACACCTCTGGATTCGAACAGAGTGACCCGAACACTGGAAATAAACGAGCTAGTGTTTGCACAAAACTTTGCAGGGGATCCCAAGTGGGTAAAGGCTACAGTCATAGCTGTCACCAGGCCGAAGTCATATCAAGTTAAACTGGACAATGGCCGGGTGTGGTGAAGGCACATCGACCAGCTCAGAAGTAGACTGGGAGACTCTTGGCTTCGCCAGCCAGAGACTGCCCAACAGCAAGAAAGTGCAGCGAAAAGGCCAGAGCGACGCGAGTCTCTGCCCCGAAGACCATACAGCACAAGCGACCGAGAAGGCCCCACAGGGATCCAGGCCCTGCCTACAAGAGACCAAGAGACCCTTTTCTCAAACCTGGAGGAGGAGCGCGAACCCCTACCTGGAACCACCGGAGTCCAGCGAAGTCAGCCAGGACCGGAGGACGAAGACGCCAGGCCATGGGCCGCCATGCCCAGTGGCGGGTTCCAGACATTTCCACAGGTGGGGTCGAGAGCAGCTACAAGCATGTCTGCTCCAGACGAAAACTCACGAGGAACTGAATCGCGCAGGCCCAGAAGGACTTTATGGTGGCCCACTTATTTGCGAGATTATGTGACCTACATCGATCACCGATTGGACTATCCACAAACTAAGAGGGGAGGGGTGTTATGTATGGACGTACGGAGCACAGATTTGTATATCCGCCGCTGATTGGTTAATCTAGCGGCGGGAGAAATGAACTGCTGTCAGTGGCCGGCTAGGCTATAGGGATGCCCTTAAAAGCGGCATCCCTGCAGCCTGCCAGCAGTTCTCGTATTGCTACAGCTTGGACAATAAAGGTGCTGAACAGTTCCTATGTCTCGTTCCTTCTTTCGCGCCCAAATCTAACAATATATTTATTTTATTTGCACTTCCAACAAAATCGGTGTTGAAAAACACAATAATACTCAGTAAGCCATACAGTTGCTGTATTTATATGATACAAGGTGCATTGAAGGGTTAACATACACAGATTAGTATGGGGCCCCTATGCTCGTGGGGCCCATGGGCAAGTGCCCATCAGGTCCATGCATTAAGACAGCCCTGTGTAGCCCCACTAGTGCACTCTAGAGTAAAACTATCACTTCTCGTGATCTTGACACTATACCTCTGTTGATACAGCCTAAGATTGCATTGGCTTTTTTGGCAACTGCAGCACACTGCTGGTTCATACTTAAGTGGTGTTCTACTAGGACACCATGATCCCTCTTACAGGTATTGATGTTGAGCCAGGTACTGCCTATATTTATGCCTGTGCATTTGGTTATTCCTGCCTAAGTGCAGGACCTTACTTTTCTCACCATGGAACTGCATCTTATCGGATAGGGCCCATTTCTCTAGTTTGTCAAAATCCTTTTGAATCTTGAATCTATCTTCCAAAGTTGAAAATGCTAGCAATTCCTCCCAGCTTGGTGTCATCTGCAAATTTGATGAACACCCCTTCCACCCCTTCATCTAGATCAGCGGTTCTCAACCTGTGGGTCGCGACCCCTTTGGGGGTCAAACGACCCTTTCACAGAGGTCGCCTAAGCGCCCGCTAGCCCACCATCTTGGTGCCATGCCCCCTTTGTCACCTCATCATGTGTGGGGAGGGGGCAGGGGTCGCGGCGGCAGGGCGGGGATCGCGGCATTAGGAAGGTTGAGAACCACTGATCTAGATCATTTATTAAGATGTTAAAGAGTACTGGCTCCAAAACAGAACTTTGAGGTACTCATTAACTTGGGGCAGGGGAGGGGGTAATGTTATAGTCTAACATTATGCAATGTGAAGATTCTTCTGGACTCTTTCTGGGTCAGATTAGGTAGAAGCTGTGGCCTGATGAACATTTGCTCAGCTTTGACTGGAGCACCCATTAAAGCTGTTCCTCAGTTATCTTCTTGTGATTTCTAGATCAGATTACTGTAACATGCTCTACAGAGGTCTGTCCTTGAAGATTACTTGGAAACTTCAGTTGGTACAAAATACAATTATATGTATAGTAACAGGAATGTTCCAACATTGTCACATAATACCAGTACTTCAGGAGCTGTATTAGTTGCCAGTTTGTTTCTGGGTGCAATTCAAGGAGCAGATAACAAACTATGAAGTTATCTAGGTGGAGGTCAGCATCCTTGTTAACATTCAGAAACCTAACCAAGTCTGAGTAATTTTTTAAAGTGGGCATTTTGGGATTGAAGAAGCAATGAGTATCTACCTGAGATCTGAATGCTTTGCGAATAGTCCAGACAAGTAGCACACCCTGAAGTACTAACTCTAACTTTATTGTAAGGCTACATTAACAGAAACTTGCAAGTCTGAAAGTATATCTCTTCCCTTTTGTGTTGACAGTCCAAGAAACTAGGGAGGGTCCCTTCTGAGACATTTGTCACTCCCCGATTCTTTCTGTGGACTCAGCTGCCTTTTATCTGATCATAACCTAGTCTGCGGCTCTTCTTCCTATCTTCCAAGGTGTTTCCACATATCATTACAGTGTGGGTGCTGTTTATTTTGTTTATTATTCCTAGAATTTATTACGATATATATGTATTTTTGATGTTTGAAGTGCTGTTGTTATATAGCTTTTATAAGCCACTTAGTTTCATTAAGTTGATTAAGCAGCATATAATCACTTATAATAAATAAGGAATGTGACTATTATAAAACTCTTCATAATTGTATGTACATATATGCATACACACACACACACACACACACATAGAATTTATCTGTGCTGGCCCAGGAAACTGCCTTACTAAAATGGACATGAAAAGTACTCACAATCAATCATTATTGCCATTTCTCAGGTCTGCACATACCCAGACCAGTGACATGCCTATACTAGCCATAGTTCAGCAGACTCCTGGCACTACCTGCATATTGCTGCTATGGTACCTGCCCTTTGGAATTTCATTCCCTCCACACCCAAGATGAGACTTGCCCTGACCTTGCTGGCCTTTCATAAGGCATTAAAAACTGGGCTTTGCTGTCAAGCCTGGAGCCTTGATAGTAGGGGTGGGCTTGTTGTCTGGTTATATTGATTATATAGTGTTTCTGATTATTCTCAGCTGCTATTCTATGCTGTCTTATGTTTTAACACTAGCTGTGTTTCAGTTTGTTCTTATTTTAATTGTTAGCAGCCAATAGTCATGTATGAGTTGGGTGGCCGTATAAATTTATTAAATAAATAAATATGGACATCTTAAGGCTGTTTCCCTGATAATAGCATGGAAATGGTGTGCTATTGCCTCCTTCTTCCAGGAGTCATTTGCTTCCCTAATCCAAACTGTGTACTGACATTCTCTATGAGTCTCTCATCCAAGTACGTCTTCAGGCCAACCCCGCTTAGTTTCCAATCCTGGACAAGATCACACAGCTATGTCCTTGCTAAGAGATTGGACACAGCTATAGCTAGAGAGGGTCTTAGCTGGTAAGCAAAGTCAATGGGTAAGCTGGTAGGAGGTTGCAAATGGCGACTGCATGATATCCTTGCTTAAGGACCCACAATGATTCACTTAACTATGGCAAGCAGGAATGCCAGAATTGCTGTTGCTAAATGGTGCAGTCAATAATGTCACTGTCACAGTCACACTTTATAACCATGTTGCTTAGCTATAGCAATTCCAGTTCCAATTGCCATCATTGACAGAGAACTACCTATATACGGTAGGCATAATCTTGTATGTATACTCAGCGGGGTCTGTAATGGTGCTGTTGTGTAGATGTGGGAACAAAGTAGACATTTTGTTTGTTGCGGGGGGACTACAAGAGGTGATGATGGCTACTGCTTTTGCTGGCTTCAAAATAGGGTTGGATCAATTCATGGAAGTCATGAGGATCGGTGGCTATTAGCCTTGATGGCAGTGACTTCCTCTGAAAGCCATTTGATGGGAGATTAGTAGGCTTCCTGTGCAGTGGTTGGCCACTGTGAGAACAGACTACTGGACTAGATGAGCCAGGGGTTCCAATTCAGGACACTGCTGATGTTCTTATGGACACTTCAATTAGATATCTCTCAAACCTGTTGTCTGCCCTGAAGATAGCAATGGTGTTTTCAGGTCACCATGAGAACAGAGCCACTGAGAAAGAAGCCTGCCTGTGACTATCTAGGAAACTCATACCTATACAAGGATTTGGAACTAATTCCACAGTTGTACGTAAAAAAATAACATGCTTAGTAGATCTCATTTATTATAACACTTAGCCTGAAAATAACATGGTCTCATTTGGGATTAGATGCTTTTATCTGATTTCACATTAACATTTCTTCATTTTGTTTGTGCCATTTACTAGAACTCTTCCTCAAATGAAGGACACTGTGAAGCAAGACAGATTGTTAAAACAGAACTTTATTAAAATAGATTTTGGAAAGATGTGGGAAATTCTTCACTGAGCACAGTGGGGGCAGTGCACTCTGCCAATTTTTCCAAGCAACTGCCCACCCATCCCTGTGCTACACCCAGAAGGTGCCATGCAGCTGACCAGCAACTGTGTAGCAGAGACAATAACAATTATCAGCACCAGGAAGAGTAGCAGGAAAAGACAGCCTTTCCTAATCTGGAACCCTTCAGATGTGTTGGACTACAATTCCCATCTTTAAAATGGAAATAATGCTCAATAAAGTTGGATTTCACTGATGGAGTAATGGAAATATAAGGGATCTCCAATTGTTCTTTGGAGGGCAAGGGAGGTATTATCATCCCCTTGGGCAGAACAGTGTGGAATAACAATCATCTGCCAAGCAGCTGCAACAACTGTTATTGAGCATGGTGGGTGAGTCAAGAAAGTGAAGCTGCAATTGTGAGGAATCCACATTGTGAATTTAAACTAGAACAAGGTTAGCAATAAGTCATGGCTTCCTATATGGCATTGTTTGGAAATGTACGGTAGATTCGAAAATCTCTACTCATTGGAAGTAACTACAGTGGAATAAGATTGACATCTATTTCTCTTGCAATGAAAACATATCCCTAAGACAACAATGGAATAGGAACTCAGCTCTGTTGAAAACTTCCCCCCTCCCCCAGCATGCAAATGGCTCCAGATTCAACTAGGGTGTGTCTACTGGGAACAGATGATCAAGGCTCAGAGCTGATGAAACTGTATGTTTAAAATGTTTTCACATTGAGCTCCAGAAATACTCATCCTAGTATAACACCCTGGAAAGCAGTAATAATTGACTCTAGGGAGAATCTATTTGAGCTGGAGTGTTATTGCTTGTTTCTGATTACTAAGCTCAGAAGAAAGTGCTGTGGATCACGTGTAGTTTACTTTTCTTCAGCCAACCTTTGCTATGAAGTCATCATATGAAGCTGAGCATGAATCTGGACCATAATCTAGTCTTTCTAATGACATGCATCTTCTCAAAGCCTTGGACCAAGATCCTTCCAATGTTAGCTGAAAGTTCTTCTTCATCAAAGGCCATATCTTGAGACCAGATTCTTATTTACTTTTATAACAGGGTTTATTGATTATAGCTCAATCAAGAAGGTGTCAAAACTGCCTAAGATTTTGAGTAATGTCTTATTTGCTTGATTTCTGGTCTTCAAATATAGTATTAGCTACCATAATTATTAATTAATACTTTTTCTGACTATTCAAGTCCTTAATTTGCAAATTTAATTTTAAACTTCTCTTATTAAAACTCCCGCCATCAAAACCACCTCTCTTGGTCAAATGTGCCTTCTTCAGGCTCACAGGGTTATTTCCCAAGATGGAGCTATTTTTTTGGGAAATGGCACCTAACTTTTTTCTTAAAGAATCAGCAGTAAAGGAAAGAATGCCTTATCAGATTCCAAAGATTCCAAATTCCCAAAAGAAACTTGGCAAAGCAAGCGGTGATCAAAATCCCAAGAGCTCATTCTTAGAGAAGATGTTCACTTAGTAACAGAACTGGTGAATGGCATCAGATCAGACCAACTGAAAAAGTGATGTGGTTTTATTTTTACCCTTATTTTCCCTCCCCAATCTATGCTGCACACTCACATCATAGAACCAGAACTATGTTATGACAACTAACAAACCTGATTCCGGGAAAGTCCAAGAAATAGGTTGGGAAATGGAGAGTATGAGGTTACAGCCCACCCCCCCCCCCCCCCCACCCCCAAGATCTAGCTCCATATCAGGAATGCTTTCTTAGGTCAGACTTCACTTGTGACCGACCGGGAGGGAATGAGGACATCTGGGGTGGAGGGGAAGAGACAAAGTTGAGAATCAGGTGGCCTCTGTGAACACAGCTCCGTGATTCTGGAATAGAGGAAGGGAGGGGAGAAGGGAGTGAGTAAGTCAGAATGGACTTAAAATACAGGAACAAACTCTGCAGATCAAAATTAAATTCACAGAGTATCCGAATTCAAGCTTTAGAATTCTTCAGCAAAGCCTTCAGCTGAGTCCCAGCAAACAGGGGAAAGCCAACTGTCACCTTTTTCCATCTTTAACTTCTTAGGCAAAATCAAATATCAATCGACTTTAAAATATTCTCTTTTTATGTTTATGGTTCCATGTGTGTGTTTTAAAAGAGCAGATCTCTTGTAGTCATGACTGTAAGCCAAGGTATTTAACTTTTCATTACACGGCCAAGGCTTTTTGCTGATGAGTTTGAATTATCGGGTTCAAGAGAGGATTTCCTTGTCTCTTCTTATACCATTTAACCATATATCTCACTTAAAAAAAGACTTGAACAATGGAAAAGTGTATCCTGGTGTAAACAAAACCAGTGAGCAGAACAGCACAGCAACACAGAAAGCAAAGACTTACATCGCAATCCTATGTGTGTTTATTCAGAAGCAAGTTCCATTTTGTTCAGTGGGACTTATGCCCCTGAAAATGTGCACAGGACTGCAACCTAAATGTGGAAATTAAGCTGTCAGTGCAAATTTTCCCAGCAGGCACAAGTCATTATCATCTCAGAATCTCCATACCTAGTAGCAATAGCTAGGATATTTTGCACAGAACTACTCACACAAATACATTGAAACCAGTGGATTCCTCTGAAATATGTGCCTGTTTACAAGGGTCCAATCTGTCCTTGGTGAGCCATAAAATGTTTCAGGTTGGTGGTTGAGCACAGAGAGGGACCTTCTGGTAGTGGAGTGGGTGGGCAGATGGGTGGGTGGAGAGGAAGGGATGTTGATCTCCCGCCCTGCTTTTTCTTCTGTGTAGGTTTCCAGTGCTTAAACCAAATGCCAAAGAATGGCAGGCACTCCTGTTTTTATGGTGTCCCCTCTGCCTTAAAGGGTTAAGGGGAAAGGATGATGTGGCCAGAGCAAGAGGACATCTTTAATCTGGGGAATGAGAGGAAAGTGGTGCCAAGTGGACTGCATAGAATCACAGAATGTATGAAATGTTGCCAGAGTTCTTGCTGTATGTGGTTCATCACACCCAGCGTTTTCTCAGGGAAGAGTGCCTCCTTCATCAACATTTTAACATTTTATTTATAGCTACAAACTTCATTTCTGTTCTGCACAATTGGCAAAGCTCTCTGACAGTTCATACCAGAGGTAAAACAGTGAAACAAAACGATAAACTCTAAAATGAATTAAATAACCACAGAAGAAGTGCAGAGGACAATACATTGCTATTCAAACAAGCAGGTCTCTGATGGGTTTGCATTTCTGGAACCAATTCTCTTAATGCTGTAATATGCATTAAATGAAATACTGTAGTAGTAGGCATAAACTGGAAACTATCTAAAAACTTTTGGGATATGTCAAGTTGCAATCTGGCTCAACTACAGTATCAGGAAGACCAGGAATCATTGCTTCTAACAAGGCACAATATTTTCTTCTCGTATCAAAGAGGCTGGGACAACTTAAATGGGCAATAAAACTGCACAGAAAACTTTTATATTATACTACTTCAGGGGACAATTTTAATTCATCCCATTTTCATTCTACATTGTAACTAGCTGTTTCTTATGCATAAACTCAGGTCAAAACTATTTAAAATGCACCTCAAGAAAAGGAAAATATTATACTGTATTTGCAATAAAATGTTTGATGGTTCTGTGATCACGTCCCAATATCTTAGCAATTTCAAGAGTGCTGCATCCCTCTGAAAGACCTTTTACAATTTTTGACTTTTCAGTCAGTTAAATCTCTTTTTTGTCCCTTTTTGCCTCCCTAATAATTATGCCCACCTTGATATAGGGTGTTGATCTCCTTAGGCCACACACTCCCTCATTACACAAAAACACATCACCTGATATGCTTATATCCAATAAGCATTCAGGTTTATACAGCTTGGAGGTGGAAAATATGCATAAAAATGATGATATGGTCAAAATACTCACTTGCCTAATAATTGTGCACACAGTGTAGGCATGTCCCATCAATAGCTCTCTGATATTTCACTAAAAAGGTTGTTTAGTCCTAAATAGGACCTTCCATATGTAAAGCATACAGCATCCAAAAAACTTCCTCTTTTTCTCAAAAGGCTCTAAGCACACAGCAGTAATAGTTGCCCTAAATATCTGAAGGACACTAACAATATATAATATCATCCAGTTGCATTGTGGTGGAAAAAATGTGTCAGAGCACATCACTACATTAATACTGGGTAATGCTATTTATCTGAAGTGCGACTAGTGTAAATTCAAAAAGGTCATGCTTTTTCCAGGTGAAACATTTCTGTTTGATTTTGAATATTCTATACCACCCTCCATTTCCCTTCCTATGTCTAAATGGAGTTGGTATCTGCAACTGCCAAAGTTTCTGCTTGAACATATCTGGTCCAATTCTTCTGTGCCATGACTTTTTGCCTGCTTCTGATGTCCAACCATATGCCAATCTGAAGTATCCCTTCCTTCTCCTTTTCCCCCCATGATAGTTACTGCCTATGCTAACCCTCTGTGCCAACTTAGTCTCCCCTGAGAGTAACCAAGGATACTTTGCAAGGGGTCAAGATAGACAGTTCTGGGAACAGGCACTTACTCATAGGGACGGGTCATTGCTGCACTGCCAGGTGCTGCCAAGTGTAGAGATCGTGCTAGCTGCCTTTCCAGACCTCTTGAGAGTAGTGTAGAAAACTCTTCTGGGGTGTCCCTCACCTGCTGCAGCCCCATTCCACCCAAGGGGGCAGCATCAGGGCAGGGCAGTGGAGGGGGAAGACATGGTTAAATGGGAGAGAATGAGACAGAAATTAACATCATTAAATATTTACTATTCACACCCAAGTAGAAAGGGGAAAAGAAATAAGTTGAGAACTTGTTTTCTTTAGGGAGAAATGTTAGAGCATTGGAATATTTGGAGTTGGGGAGAAGGATGCTTTCAGAGATAGAAGAGCAAGAACTTCTATGTAAAAAAGCTTCATAAAGCCTCCATGTATAAGTTGAGAGAGAGGGAGAGAGGGAGGGAGGGAGGGAGGGAGGGAGAGAGAGAGAGAGAGAGAGAGAGAGAGAGAGAGAGAATTCATTATAGGAAAAAGATCTATCAGTCTACACTGAATCTAAAAGTTCCAGATGATTTTCATAAAGTTATCACTGGTTGAACCCAAAAGTGCTAATGGAAATTTGTTGCCTGGTCAGAGGCTTAAACATCTATGACAGGGAAAAGCAACATGTAGAGGAAATGGTTTTGGAGATAATTAAAGAACAACCTAGTGTGAAGGGCTAGTCTGAGCATCGCTCCACAGTATTTTGTGCTAATAAGATCTTGGTCATCCCAGCCTTCTCTTTCTCTTCCTTCTGTCAGAAATTGACTCTCCCTGCTGCTGGGAGAGGCTCTTTTGATCCTTCATGTTCTTTCATTCTGCTGTTTTCAGCAGAATAAATACAAAATACCTGGGCCCAAGGGCTATTTTCTTCCTGCACTTATTCCCTTAATTGCCTGATAACAATTCCCTCTATGCATCAATTTCAGCACTAACTCCAGAGTTTAAAAAAATTATGTTGCCTTGAGATTGGGAGCAGGATGATCACAAAGGTCTTCTAACAGAGGTCATGGTCAGAGATGTCCTATTGAATCTTGCACTGAGCAGAGTATTTCTAAAGCCTATTAGATCTATGATTTTATTATTTATAAGGGTTTTTTTTAAAGAAAAACAAACAGGCTAGAATGTTTTCAAAAGAGGGAAGAAAGGGGACTTGCTAGTCATCAGCAGAAAGAACATTCTAAGAATAGAGCTCAAGAGAGCCAGTCTGGTGTAGTGGTTAAGGCATCAGCCTACAAACCAGGAGCTGAGAGTTCTAGTCCCACTTGAGGCAGAAAGCCAGCTGGGTGATCTTGGGCCAGTCACTCTTTCTCGGTTCTAGGAAGGAAGCAATGGCAAACCATTTCTGAAAAACCTTGCCATGAAAACTGCAATTACTTGTCAAGGCAATAGTTAGGAATCAAAAAGCTGACTCCAAGGTGCGCGCGCACACACACACTAAGGGTAGGGGTCAGAACTTAGGAACAGCTGAATGGAAAAAACCAAAAAATCCCAAGATGCCCCATAAGAGCAGATGATCAGAATTCACTAGAGCACAGGGATTACAAGAGCTCTTCTGGATAGTACAGTAGAAATCAAAAGTTTCTCTGAAAGATTAAGTGGGAGCCTTGTACAAGAAACTACCAAAACAAATGCAATCATATTTTTGTTCATTCACAGAGTTGTTGTTTAAAAGCTTACAATCCTTAATGTGATTGTCCACTTTAAAGCTCAAAACAGAGGACTAGCCTCCTGTGTGACTGTTGGCATTTATCTGTGAATAGTGAGATTCATCAAGTTTTAGATATGTCCCTGTGACAAAATAGTGGTCCCATTGCAGAGGAACAATGGCTGCTCAGTCTTTCCCCAGCACCTGGTTTTCATTAGCAACTTATGATGGGCATCCAAACATGAGCCACCTGACTTTCTAGCTTTTCCCTCTTTGAGTTCCCCTAATACTCCCTCATTTTCCCTTCTGATGCCTAATCTGGAAGAGTTTTACATTTGTTTGTTTGTTTAATTCAATCTGTATGGCCGCTCAACTCAAACAAGTGAGTCTAGATGGCAATGCTCCCTTAAAACCTAGTGCTTACCAGCAACACTTTCCTTGAGCAAGTTTTGCTTCATTGATTTCTTTTTACTATTGTATCTTCACCTAAGATTAAGTTCTCTATAAGAGATGGCAGAAGCTACTAAAATTCCCCTTCATTCTGGTTCCTCATTTAATTATTTAGTATAATAACACTATGGTACTAAATACTACTTGAGCCACAGTATGTGGGGTTTACTAAAAATCTGCTACCTAGGGATGGAGAAGCTCCCAAAGAGCTGGGTTTTAAATAAATCCTCTCCCTGGTGGCTGGAAGAACAGCATTAAGCAGCTTTGTCCTTCATCCCATACAATGGAGTGATAATTTAGTGAGTCTTAGTGAGTCTTCTATTCACATGTGAGCATTAACTAGGATCTCCCTATTTGCTCTTCAGATCTTATTTTGCTTCGCACACCTGTCCAAGTTGACACCTTTACTTTGTTACCCAGGAGAGCTTGTAAGTGATGCTCAGGATTTAGAAATATTCCTCACTTATATTAAAGGGAGTCTTTTCAAACTGATAATCTATCTGTGTTCAGCCTCACCCCCACCCTCCTATAAAACTGTTCTGCAAAATTGTCAAATTCAGCCCCGGCCCAGAGAGAAAGCAAATCCGTTGATGCTAATGCTTTGCGTGTGATATCTTTGTAAGTGAGGAAACAAGATTCTGGTGTCTGAAGAGAAGAAGGTAGGCTGGGAGAGGATCAGCCCCAACCTCAGATGCCGGCATCTCAGTTAAGCCTCCTGTTCATGATTGCCCTGCCTGGTACAAGGCCTAACAGCTAGATTAAATCTCCAGTTTAAATTCCTCATATGTTTGAAAGTAGGATTTTCAGGAGAACAGCAGTAAATTTAAATGGCAGCTGGACCAACGTGTCCTCTTCTTGTCCCATAAATAGCCATGTAAACACATTGAAGAGGTAGAAAAAGCCCACCAAAAGGCATTTTGCCTATTGCATCCTCAAATATGGTGCTAGCTGTGCACGTGTATGTGTGGGTAGGTGTTTTAGATTAAAGAGAAAACTGAAGAAGAGGAGGAAACATGCAGGGGTGCATCAGGAATATCTCTTACCTGAGCCACACTTAATTTGTTAAGGGAACTGTCAACACAGGGCAATCCCAAGACTGGAACACTGGGTAGATTTTCAGGTGGAGAAACTTTCTTGGCTGAGGATACAGGGCTTTGGAAATTGTTGACCACACATGTCACCTATCCAACAAAGAGAAGAAGAGCAGCATTAAAGGGCTCTTTTCCTGATTTCTGCCAACATAGTACTCTGCATCAGAAGGAACATTCAATAGAGCTTTGCAACTGATTCTCTTATTTGGCCTTTCCCATTCCTTTTGCCAACGGCTTCTTGATCAAGCCCCGATTTTTCTTCATCATTGGCCCATTTGTCTTGTTATGAGCATGAGCCATTAGGTCAGGACTCACTTTGGTATTCACTAGTATGGAGTGAATAGCTGGGCATAACAGAGGAACCATGAGCTGCCTTTTTATTGAAATGCAAAAAGGAATGGGGGTAGGATGTTCATCTGAGCAGAGGGAAGTGACTGGTTGAACCTCTCAGCCATACAAAAGGGGGTAAAAAGTTATCTTGTGTTTTAGTAGGAACCAAGCTAGTTTACATTTCCCTTACCCCAACCCAGAATAGCCACTTCTCCAAACTGTATTATGCTGTTCTCTGTAAATAAATTTTCAGTTTGTTTAGTATGCACAAATGTATATAAAGAAAATTGATTACAAATATGAAGAAAATTAGAGAAAATTATTTGCAAAATATATACACCACAGAAAATGTCTACAGTACAATCTTTAAGGGCTGTGAGACAGAGTGCATGTATGCTTTAAAGACTGCACAGAGTCCTCAGTTCCCATCCCACCTCTTGAGGAAAAGATAGATATTTTTTCTTCTACAGAGGAGGAGGAAGAGGAAGAGAGCATGGACAAAGAGATATTTGGAAAAAAGAGCTATACCACTCAAGATTCATGTCTGCATTTGGAAAAACTATAACACAGTCATCAACACATCACAAACTAATGCAATAATGTATAATGTATTCAAGATGGATAGTGGTTAATATTTATATGTATTTATATGTATTTTATATTAGGGTATAGGTATATACATATGTATGTATATAGCATATCTATATGTGTGTTATGTATGTATACACTTTTGAGAGCAGGCAACAGAATTTCATTTTTAATGTGTGCCAGAGTGCCCACAGGAAAAAAATGACAATAAAGGTTATAAGGTAAGCTGCCCCCAAGATTCTTATCTTCCCTTAGAATAGCATCACTGGCCTGGCCTTTAAGTTTTAGCCCTTTGGTACTGATAAAGGAATAGTTTTAAAAACTGCCTGATGACACACCATATTTAAAAAGGGGGCTCTACCCTGCAAAACCTGGTAAAAAAGCTCCAACAACAGCACTGCCACTATATAAAAGTTAAAATAAGCAAAAAAACAGTAAGAGAACACCTGTCTGATCTTGATGAATATAAATCACCAGGACCTGACAGACTACATCCCAGAGTTCTAAAGGAGCTGGCAGATGTCATCTCAGAACCACTGTACCACATCTTTCAAAAATCCTGGAGCACCGGGGAACTACCAGAGGACTGGAAAACAGCTGATGTGGTTCCCATCTTCAAAAAAGGGGAAAAAAACCAGACCCAGGAAACTACAGACCAATCAGCCTAACATCAATACCCGGGAAGATACTGGAAAAGATAATAAAAAAACAGATCTGCCAACATCTAGAAATGAGTAAAGTAATAACTAGCAGTCAGCATGGGTTTGTTAAAAACATATCATGCCAAACCAATCTTATTTCATTCTTTGATAGAGTGACAAAATAAGTAGACCAGAGAAATG